>JARVGV010000474.1:25848397-25860087 GCA_031762435.1 Hypsolebias longignatus
AATATGAAAAAATAAAAAAATAAATAAATAAATAAAAAAATAAAAATAAAAGAAAACGAGTCCTTGTGAATCAATGAGACTAACCTGTATAAATAAAGATTGAATGGATGAAAAAAGTCTTGGATTAAGTTAAACCTCCCAGATTGGAAGCAAAACGTCTTTAGTTTCAGAATAGAAGTCCAATTGTTTTGTTTTTAACTTATTTTTTGGATCAAAGTGTAAACTGCCACTCTATCCATTAAATACTGTATAATGAAAAGTCAGTTCATTCATGTAAAGTCTAATGAATTTAAACTTTGAATGTTTCTCCTGTAAAGGATGTCTGAACTGTAGAGAGCACTGTGTTGTCTCACTTGTTTCAACAAGATCCAGTTGTCGTCTATGGAGAAACTTTTCCCAATGATTTTTTTGTATTTTATTTTGTCTACTTCTTATAGTATACTTTTACCAAAAGTCATACAAACTATTATGAATCCAGCTGCACATTTTAATTTTTTTATATGCAAGAAGAGGGCAGACATGTGAACCAGACTAAAACCTAAGGATTGCACTGGTGCCTGTAATACAATGCACAAATTAGTGTAATAAATAAGGGCTGTGCTCATGTTTCATCTTTGTCATATTTATTGGGATGCATAAATCATTCCATTATTCCTCTAAGTCCTTGGTGTTTGTTGTGCTCTGCCAGATAGCAGTGTTCGTGTATTATGGGATCCAGCTGGATCGCTTAGTCCTGCAGGTGTCCAGCCCGTCCTTCCTAAAGAGCCCCCTACCTTACCACCCCCAGCTCCGAGCCCAGGCCTGGAGGTACTTCAGCTACATGTTCATGCACACTGGGTGAGTTCAAATCTTGCAAGTGTGTTCCTTTTTAATTTTTATTTTTGTAATCAAAAAATAATATGGCGAAACTTACCTCAGAGGATTAGAAATTAGGCGTTGATGACTGAGACATTGAGGTGGTGATGGCAGTGCATTTTTAAACTCTGGTATGGGTCAGTGTGTCCAAACGTTTCTGCTCTCTCTGGGGTGATGTGGGTCTATGTGATTTGAAAATCTAAAACTGATGAAAACTTGTTGCATAAAATTTTCATTTAGACAAACACACAGTCATTTTTCCACATTACAAACCAAACAACACAGAAGATAACAAATGAGATAACGAGTCAGGCAAATAAGCAATTATGTTACGCCACAGCGAATAATTGTCGCTATGTGAGAAATTTAATAACAAATCAACATAAGTTAGGTTTTCTTCTGGGATAACTGTTGTGTTTATGTCCCAAATAAGTGATTATTCTTGGATTAGTGGTGTCATTTGCACATGCTTTGATGCTGCTGTCGCTATAATTCAATATATATTATATCATAATAAAGAATTGGGTCAATCCCACTGGATATTCTCTTCTGTTCTGCGAGCAGAGAAATGTGTGTTTATCAGTTCAGTCCAGGTCGAACAGATTTAATTACCCCCTAGGGGTAATTTAGTACAGCAATACAGAGCAGTGATAAAATGGTCATTTACTTCAGAGAACCTGCAGCTTGTGATGGTATTAAGGCTGGTGGAGTACGGTAAAAAGATCAACTTTAAGGGACCGGGGAGAAAAAGATATGTCACAATCTGTGGTTTTATTGTTTTGACAACAACAAACACATGAGAAAAATACGCTCAAACGGTTTGGACTTTTATGGACGGAGGTTTTAAGAAAAATCAACTCAGGGAATGAACAACTTTGGGAAATCCTCCGTGAATTAATGTTTTACTTTTTCAGTGTGCTTCGATAAAGTTAATGCTCCCGCTACAAATGTTCTTGTAGTTCAGACTAGGCTATGGATTAAATTTTAAAATATGGTGTGAACACGGTGCCAGAACAGACTTTGCTCGAGGTCTAGAATTTTTTGAAGCATAGTGCAAACGCTGGCCTTTACTCAGACACCTTTTTTGACAAACATGGCTTGTAAGTTTTAAAAATAATACCCACCGTCATTAAAGATGGACAACTATGCAATCACCTAATAAGGATAAATAATGTACATTGTTTGTCCAATTGTATGCGTATTAGTTCTTTGTATGTCTGTTAGCTAAATATTTCATGATCTGCATGGATGGATTTTCATGAAATTCCCAGAAAATAATCAGTGGATGTACATTTACAACTGATTCAAGATGGCAGCCGCAGTCCAACGTTGAAACGGTTTGAACTCAACATTACCGATGTTGAGCTATAATTTGTTGTGGTAGTAGCTGAGTCATCCCCCAACACACATTTTGAGGGCTAACAGGTAAACATAGTTTTGTTGTCCTTGTTAATTTAACAAATATAAATAAGAAATGTAATATTAGAGCTCTAATTTAGGACAGTGACTTTGAGTGGAGAAAAGCACCAAAAGCAGTTTGTTAAAGACCCAGTTTGTTTGTTCACTTCCGTGAAGCACAAACATGGAAAAGTCGTGCAACATGCAGTTTTCATGCTCCAACAACAATTTCACTGAAACTAACTGAGATGGATACCAGGTCTAATTTGTTAATCACAGCTCAGCTTAGCAATGCTAATATTGTTAGTTTCAGATGGTGCGTTCCAGTAACTGTTTGCTTGGATCTGGTAATTCTCAGGATTTTTAATAATAAAGTTCATGACTGCCTTGAACAAATAAAACTTATATTGGTTATGTAACCTGAAAACCATTACATAAACACTAATTTTAAACACAACAGCCACTTACAACTTCTTAATGACACATACAAGCTGCCTCTTCAAGTAAGCATTTTCCACCTCTACCCTTAAACCAACCACCACCCCCACCAAAAAAAAGTGGACGGGGTGAGTGCCGAGCAAACCAGGCAGTCGTCCACAGGAGGAGATTACAGGCAGTCGCCATGAACAGATGGAGGAGGTGCCTGGAGGTTTCACATTTGGAGTCTGACAACAGGACGGTGAAATCAGCAGAGAAGAGTTAGCTCAGAACTGTCAAGTGTGTGTGTGTGTGTGTGTGTGTGTTTGTGGGGCGGGGGGATGCTTGACAGAAGTGGACTGTTTACAAATGTAGATAACCGTAGATGTTTAAAACCCATTCAAATAAACCAAAATGCAGAAGTCGCATCTACTTTATTCATAATTTACTGGGGGGAGGATCCCCAGAACCAAACTCCGCCCCATCAGTCAACCTGCCTGCTATTTGCTTTCTTGCATTGATTGATTTACAAATTAAGCCCTGACTAGAACCGAAGCAATGAGTGGTTCCTAACACTGGAGAAGTGAATTTATTCTGTTCTTTCTTATCAGTCAGTCCTGCCCCTCCCACTCACATCTGTTCTCTGTTATCATTAGTCTTCCCTGTCACCACTTACCTCATCAGTCCTGGTCCTCACTGTTGTTCACTCATTTTGAGTTTATGCCCCGTCTGGTTGTCTTCCATGTTTTGGTGCTTTTGCTGCTGCACCAGCCTTTTTGTTTTGATTGAAATTATTTTTATTATTGAATCATCTTTTACACCAGTCCTCATGAAAGTCTACCTTGGGTTTTCATCCAAGGTAGACTTCCCCTTTTGGTTGAAAAAACATCCCATTTGGAGTGGGAAACAGCATTTTTACTGCAGCCCGCCTACAGAGGGCGCTTATCCATGGTGGCTTCAGCTTCCAGCTTTTGGTCCTGTGTCTAGTTATAATGCATGTCTGTGATTTACAGATGATTCTTTGAAAAAACAGTTTATAGAAATAAAGTCACTCTGACAGGACTGACGAGCTACCAGTGGGGATGTTCAGCTTAAACCTTAAAATAATCATGTTGGTTTATGAAAACGCAATTTTAATAGGCTGTTACATCACTTTTTATCTTACATGTTCATTTACATAAACCGTTGTGGATTTTTTTTTTTTTTTTTTACTAGCCCTGATAGCACCAGGAACAGGCTGAGCACGTCTGGTGCTGGCTGGGAGACTTACAGCAAAATGTGCCAGGAATTTAAAGGTTTATGGCACAATTTAAAAAAGTTACGGACCTGACAACTTTTTTTAGATTTTACTACTTGGATTATTGAGCATGCATCAGGATTTTATGACACAATATTCAAATGAATTACTATAAAACTTTTGAGATTAAAGCTACTTTCAGGTGACAGCAATCCACTTTGATCTTGACCCCACTCTGACTACCATACCATACCATACCATACCATACCATACCATACCATACCATACCATACCATACCATTTATAGAGCACTTAAAACAGCAACAAGGCCAACCAAAGTGCATTAACATGAGTCTGTATGAGTCTTTTATCATTGTCAGTATTTTACTTTTCATGATGACAGGTGCGGCACTGCCTCACCTGCCTCCCCTGACTGCATGTCACTGGCTGTTCAGGGTCAAGAGGGCTGTGATCAGTCTTACATCTGGGAAACTAAACAGTTACTGGCCAAAAAGATGGCCCAGCATAGAAGAGCAACATCATCAGGCCAGGACTCTGCGGTCTACACTCATCCGCAGGCCAGCGGTCACTCGTTCAGGGATGATGTTCACATCCTTGATAAAGAGGAACGATAGTTTGAGAGAGAAGTGAAGGAAGCCATCTTTGTGATGCGAAACAGTCCATCATTAAACAGGGGCAGAGGCCTACATGTTCAGTTGTCAACTTCTTACATTGCTGTTATTGCTAGTATCACTCAGCCCTCTGTGAATAGATCTCTTGCCAGCCTGATGGTCCTCCCTTTTTTTCGCATGAAAACAACTTGTTCTGGATGCAAACTAGTTGATCAAGTATGAGAAGGTGTTGTTAATAAGATGAAAAAGTCCTGATGTAAGCTTAATCATCCAGGCAAATAAATCACACAACAAAAGGTTAAATCTTGTCATCTGGACATATTTTTCTTGGTAGAAACTTCTCTGACTCTGACTCTGACTCTGACTGAAAGACAATCAGTCTGAGGCCTGCCAACCAACTTTGTTGTATATATAGCAGATTTTTAAAGTGGTTCAAGCCAGCCTGCTGTGGAATTCCAGAAACCAGCTTTTCACATGTAAAAGGGGGAGGCTCACTCAAAAAATTGATCATCGGTGCATAACAATCAAACGTTACAAGCCTGATGGCCACTTGCTATTCACTGATACAGCCTGAGGACAAGTTTGTTGCAGCTCCTCAGACTGAAGAAGTCTTTTGGATAAAAGATGAAATGTTTCAACAAAGAAGAATTTGTTCAGAGGACCTGACTCATATCCTTGTTAGACCTAAGTCATGGTTTAGTACATTCCTCAATATGAGGGACATAATTCATTATGATACAATAAGAAAAAAGAAATTAAACGGCAAATACAATTGTTTTTTTATTTTTCTTTTTTGTAACAGATAAAAACTCCCAGAAGCAGAGTCAAAAACACTCTTGTTACTAGTAGGTGTCTAAATGACTTATTAGTTGTTGTTTTATTTTAATCCAGTCTGAAGTGTAGAGTGATCAACAGGACATGTGTAAAACAGAAAGTTTGATAAACTCAAGAAAGGTATTGCTTGAGAAAATAATTTTGTCACCCATTGTGGAGCAAAGAGGGGAACTGAAAATACACTTTGTCCATCCATCTAGTGAGTTTTGTAATGTAAAATAAGTGAAGTACTGACTTCCATTTTGTCCATCATCATACACTCTCCAAGTGTAGGATAGGTTCTATCAAAAATTCGGTTGTCATGTCAAAATCCAAGATGACTGCCACCATTTATGTCCATCCAGTTTTTGAGCTGGACAATCTGACAAATATGAGATGCTCTAACTTACATGTTGGTGTGTGGCTGCATCTAGGCGTAAGAAATATCACCATCAAAAACTTGTCCTGATGCATGCTCAATAATCCAACATCCAACATCAAAAATTTGGATGCCATGTTAAAATCCAAGGGCCAGTTAGGTAGACAAATATTATTTTATGGTGGCCAAGGTCAATATTGGCCACCCCCTGGCCACGTCATTGTGCCTGACAGTAGATAAACCACAACCCAACCATGCTTAGGCCAGCATGATAGCCCTGCATAGCACATCCAAAAATGAACAGTTAACTTGCGTTTTGCGTCTCATTTGGTTACGGAACATTTGTTTTCACAAACATTTTACATAATCCATGAGATCTGTGGCACAGAGTTCCTGGGAAGCCCCTCCAACTTCAGTATATGTCACCACACAGGATTCTTATTGCCAGAGTCTCCACTTCGTCCCTACATCTGGCATTTTGGCCACAAATCTATCATGAAGAAAGCGCTACACTTTTCAGCAGACAGACTCCTCCATACACAAAAATTACCCCCCCCCCCCCCCCCCCCCCCGCCAAAAAAAAAAAAACACACACAAAAAAAAACAACATAAAAATTAATTGCTGACATTGGACATTTTCAAATCTGTTCAAGATAGTATCTACATGGGCTGCGTCTTGTTTGTGACCAGCTGGCAAACGACATTACTCTTAACTTGGGAATGACTTGTCTCAGAAGGTTTATGGCTCTTCCTAATTTTCTTGAGTGAGTTCCACAGACTCACAATCTTGTATTTTGAACATTGAACATCCATCCATTCATCAGTTTTCTTAACCCACCTTTTCTCAGATTGTGGGGAAGTTGACTTATTTGCGGGGAAGTAATGCAAGTACCGGTAATCACTGCATGTCAGGCAGGCTCTCTTATTGTTTTTAGTCTACAATTTGTAGTTTAAAAACTCACTTTTATTCACTGGCTTTTGACACTGTGTGAGTTGATTTTAACTTCTGTATTTTATAATTTTAGTCATTTAGTTTTTATCTTTACCTCTGTGGATCTATGTATTTTATGCTGTGTTTTTTGCTTTGTTTTGTTGTACAGCACTTTGGTCGACCTTATTTCTGTTTTTAAGTGCTTTATAAATAGAGTGGTATGGTTTGGTAAGTTGGTGCCTATCTCCAGCAGTTACTGAGCAAAAGGTGGGATACTCTTTGGACAGACTGTATATCCAAACAAAAGGGACAACATTTCATGCTCACACCTAGAACTAACTTAGAACTCACAGCTAATGATAATTAAGTTACCAAGTCTCCTGTCACTGAGGGATTTTGATAATGAAAGTTTGTTTTATCTGAAATGGAGGTGTCCAGAGGTAGCCTTAGCCACTATAGATTATTTCTCCAGTCACCTCAGGGGCTCCACCAGTAATATGAGGAAATCATGCTTATAAGCAATATAAAAACTACAAAGCATAGTTTCTTTAAATGTTTGGGGTGGGATTCCTCCAGGCTCGACTAATGGCTCATCAAACACGTTTGGCCACAAATCTATCATAAAGAGAGCACAAAACTTTCCAGCAGACAGAGTCCTCCATGCACGATGTGTGCACAACCTCCATCCAGAAATTTTTGTCCATTTGACTAGTTAAGTGTGTTTTTGAAGAGTTGTAAAGCTGAATGTTTGAATGCATTTCCACATTGGTTAACATGCCCACAAACCTCTGACCATTCACACAGTATTTGGCACATAATCCTGTGAGAAAAAAATTGGCCTGATCCTTGTATCGAGAGAGGGCAGTTGAAGCTGCTCTGAGAACAAAATGATGCAATTTTTGTCACGCAACTACATCAATGAGAGCTGCTTTCACAGCTTCATATAGAGTGTGCAAGGTCCTTTAGGGGTTAGCATTGTTGCAAGCGCTGATGACTCTGTCATCCTGTCCCTTCTCAGCAGTGATGACCCAGACCCTAGGCCTGTGGTCGGGGACTTCACTAAATGGTGTTAGTATTCATTTTTAAAGTTAAATATTTCTAAGATAAAGGAGATGGTAATTGATTTTAGAAAAGAATTCAGTTGCCACTCCTGTGATCATTAGCAGTGAAGCTGTTGAGGTAGTGCATCAACATAAATATCTGGGAACTGTTCTCTATGACAAACTGACCTTTGACACCCATGTGAACTCATGGACTTTTTGGACTTTGTAAGAAAGCCCATCAGATAATGTATTTTTTTAATCTGAAGTTCTGGTTTTAATGTTTATTCTACTTTTATGAGAATGTTTTCTTCATGTTTTATTTAGTCTCTTTTTAACTTTCACCTTCATCTGTTGGTTTGGATTTTTGACCTGCAAAAACAGGAACAAACTCTCGGGGACTGTCAGGATGTGCAACGAAATTTCAGGCATAGCTTTACAGAACCTCACTGACCTACACAAGGCGAGGTCAGAGAACAAGACCAGGCTGATTCTGGCAAATCCTGATCACCCAGTCCATGGTAAGTTCAGGTTGCTTCCATCTGGACGCAGGTATCTGTTGCCTAGATGTAGGAAGAACAGACTGAAAAACTTATTTATCCCTGTAGCGATCAGGCTTCTAAACAGTGAAGATTTCTGTACTGTTATTTTTAATGTCTTAATGTCCTGTCTAATAAGGATGTTTTGTCTGCCTACTGACTGTGAAGCAAATTGCTCCTTGGGGATAATAAAAATTATTGAACTTGCTTGTACATGTGCACTTTATGTGAGATTGATTGTGTCAGGTTTTTCAGGCAGGACAGAAACAAACCTAATAGTTGCAGGCAGGGACTCAGACTCAGCAGATAGAAAAATAAATACTTTTAATAATAATAAATTAAAGGGGCTTACGTGGCAGAATAAACTTTCAACAAAAGATAATCAGGATGGGACCAAGACAGGACAGGACAAGGCAATACCTAACAACGACGTGACAATGAACAAGACTAACAAACCTAATTATATACACAGAGAAGACAGGACGTGATTACTAACAGCTGAGAACAGAAGGAGCAATAAATCAAGATTAATGAGACATACTACAATACAGACAAGGAAGGCCCACTAGATGGTGCCATCCTTACAGTACCCCTCCACTCAAGGATGCCCCCTGGCATCTCCAAAAAGGCCCACCCCCAAAGACTTGGGCGGGAGGAGGGAGGAACTGAAAGGAAGACAAGAGGACAAAACAAAAATTGACAAAAAACAACAGGAAACAAACTAAACACCAACTGAAAACAAAATGCCTGGGTGGTAAGGAGACCATTCCTAGAAGAATCATTGTTCTGGCAGATGGCCAAGAGGCCATCCATCAAGCCAGAACAGGTCAGGCGAGTGGCTGAGAGGCCATCCATCAGGCTGGAACAGGTCGGGTGGACAGCCGTCCAGGCAGGATCTGGTCAAATGGGTGGCTGGAAGGCCGTCCATCAGGCTGGAGCAGGTCAGGCGGGCAGCTGGGAGGCCGTCCATCAGGCTGGAACAAGTCAGGTGGGAGGCCATCCAGGTAGGATCAGGTCAGACGGGTGGCTGGGAGACCATTCATCAGGCCAGGGCTATCAAGCAGGTGGTCGAGAGGTCATCCTACAAGCCATTCAGGCAGTATCGGGTCAGCCGGGCGGCCGGGAGACCATTCATCAAGCCAGTGCCAGTCAGACAGGTGGTCAAGAGGTTGTCCATCAAGCTGTTCAGGTAGAGTCAAGTCAGACGGGTGGATGGGAGGCCATTCAGGCAGGATCGGGTCAGACAAATGGACAGCCTGGAGACCATTCATCAGGCTGGGGCCGATCAGGCAGGTAGTCGAGAGGTCGTCCAATAAGCCTCTCAGGCAGAGACAGGTCAGACAGGTGGCCGGGAGGCCATTCAGGCAGAAGCAGGTCAGATGGGCGGCCTGGAGGCCATTCATCAGGCTAGGGCTGGTCAGGCAGGTGGCGGAGAGGTCGTCCAACAGGCCATACAGGCAGGTCAGGGATGAGGCTCTCAGGCAGGTCAGGGATGCAGGTCTCAGACGGGCCGGGAATGAAGACCTCAAGTGAACTGGGTATGAAAACCTCCAGTGGGCCAGGGAAGAAGACCTCTGGCGGGCTGGGGATGAAGACCTCCGTCAGGCCAGGATCTTCTGCGGTTGACACAGGATCTTTTGTGGTCAAGACAAGAATGAAGATCTCAAGTGGGCCGGGTGATGAAGACCTCAGGAAGGCCAGGGATAAAGACCTCCGGTGGGCCCAGATCTTCGGCGATTGACACAGGAACTTTGGCGGATGGACCAAAAGTGAGGATCTAGACGGGCGGACCAGGAGCAAGGACCTCTGCAGACAGTTCCATGGCGAGCTCAGCAGACAGGTCAGCAGAGGCAGGGTCTTCTGTGGCTGGATTCCCTGGAACCAGATCCTCTGCGGCAGGACAGACAGGAGAGGAGTCTGTCTGGACCCTCACAGCTGAGCAGGCAGGAGAGGAGTCCGTCTGGAAGCCCCCCATGACTGGAACAGGCAGGAGCAGAATCTGTCTGGGTTCCCTCAGCAGATTCAGGGAACCTCAGGCTGAGGCATGGATCTGACTGCAGACTCTGGGCCGGCTGCAGACTCTGGGCCGGCTGCAGACTCTGGGCTGGCTGCAGACTCTGGGCTGGCTGCAAGTTCTGGAGGTTGTGGGCTGGCTGCAGGTTCTGGAGAATGTGGGCTGGCTGCAGGTTGTGGACTAGCTGCAGGTTGTGGACTGGCTGCAGGTTTTGGGCAGCCTGCAGGTTCTGGAGTGAATCAGAGCTCCTCCTTGGGCTCAGGGGCAGAGGCTGGATCTGGGACTGAGGCTGGTTCAGAGTTAGAAATGGGGACTTCAGAGGCTGGTGCTGGAACTGGGTCTGTGGTGGGTGTTTTCAGGGTCCTTCTTTCAATTAAAAGTTGATGATGTGTAGGGATTAAAGAGAGACCGGATTGAAATAGTATCAGTTTCTCAGCAAGGGTGAGTAGAAGGTCAAGGCAGTCTGGATCGTTTTTGGCAGATGAGAGAAGATTTTGTAATGTCCAGTTTATTTGGATGAGGTCACTGGGTTGGAGCTGAGGTATGTTAGGTCGAGTCATTGGAGGGGCTCTAAGCAGGGGGGAGGTGTTGAATTCTGCCCTCACCAGAAGGTGAGGCATTGGGGCCCGCCCCCACAGAGACACTGGAACTGGGCACTGGGGGCTCAGTCTCGCCGGACCAAGCAGGAACAGCTGATCATGACAGAGGTGTGGTGGACCACTTCTGGGTCCTTTTTCTGCCCCTCCGAAGGCGGCGGTGAGGCTGGGGGACAGGAACAAGATAAGGTTCATCCTCATCCTCTCTGGATGTCCATCCTGAGATGGCGAGCGAAGCTGGAGAGAGAGGAGAAGTGGGCTCGGATGACAGGCGGTCACCCAAGAGCTGGACCTTCTTTTTTCCTCCTGCAGAACAAGAAGAGGGGAAGGCAAGAGCTCCACCGCCTGGCTGCAGCATTCTAGAGTCTGAACGGGTTTGGTCCGGAACCTGCCGCACTGAATCACAGGCTCCATCAGGGACTGCTCGCAGAACAGATGATTGAGTCTGAGAAGAACCCTGCCCACTAGGTTCTAGTGTGGTTGTGTCGCACTGTCAGGGTTTTCAGGCAGGACAGAAACAAACCCAATAGTTGCAGACAGGGACTCCGATTTAGCAAGTGGAAAAATAAATACTTTTAATAATAATAAATTAAAGGGTTGACGTGGCAGCATAAACTTACAAAGGAAGATAATCAGGACGGGACAAAGATAGGATCAGGACAGGATAGGACAAGGCAATACCTAATGACGACATGAAAATGAACAAGACTAACAGACCAAATTATATACAGGTAGTCCCCGGTTTCCGACCGTCTTTGTTTACAAATTTCCGCGTTGACGACCGCCCCCCCCCAGTGACGTCATTGCGCCGTTTGTTGCCTTTTTTATGCAGCGTTTTA
>JARVGV010000474.1:25887619-25908545 GCA_031762435.1 Hypsolebias longignatus
AACATAGTTCAATGATACAAGATATATATGTTGTGCCATTTTATGCAAAGTTCAAACATCATGTCAGTGGACCTTTAGGCTCTTTCACGTTTTTTATTTTATTTCATTTTATTTTTTTAACTGTGGGTCCTGAAGAAGCATGCTGACTAAATGTTTCTATGGTTACAGAAAAAAAAAGTTTTTATTGCCTTTAGCCAACACTTTGTTAATAGATAATATTTTACTGTCTGAACTGCAGAATTTTTCCTTAAAAAAAATCAAATGACCACAAAAAAATATATATATTTAAACGCGTTTCTAATTATTTATAGCAGCTCACTTGCAGGTTCTAGAAACTCCACATTGGTCAACTTTGTAAATAATGGGTGCAAAACCAATGTAAATATGTAAACAAATAAGTCTTATTCATTGGGTTCAACAAGTTAAATAAGTGGACAGTATGCAGTTGGGTTATTGAATTTCTGTGTGTAGACAAAAAATAAAGGCAGGCATTTGCTGACTTGATAAAAAAAAAGCTTTTTGAAAACTCAAGCTGTGCTCCTGATGTTATTTGATGCCTGGTCTGTCCTCCTCACAGGTATTTGGTTTGTATAAAGGCATTGGCTCACCCATGATGGGCCTCACATTCATCAATGCTATAGTGTTTGGTGTACAAGGAAACGCTATGCGCCTGCTTGGACAAGACTCCGTCACAAACCAGTTCCTTGCTGGTGCAGCTGCAGGCGCCATCCAGTGTATCATCTGCTGCCCCATGGAGCTGGCCAAGACCCGCATGCAAATGCAGGGTACTGGGGAGAAGAAGAAGTCTGCTAGGAAGCTGTATAAAAACTCCCTGGACTGTTTGGTGCGTATCTACAAACGTGAGGGTGTGCGGGGTGTGAACAGAGGCATGGTCACTACGCTGATCCGTGAAACCCCCGGCTTCGGCGTGTATTTCTTGGCCTACGACGTGCTGACGCGCAGCCTGGGCTGCGAGCCTGACGACCGCTACATGATCCCCAAACTGCTGTTTGCCGGAGGCATGGCTGGCATCGCCTCGTGGCTCTCCACCTATCCCGTGGACGTGATCAAATCGCGGTTCCAGGCTGACGGGGTGGGCGGAGTCAACAAGTACAGCAGCATCGCAGACTGCGTGCGGCAGAGCGTCCGGAGAGAGGGGTATATGGTGTTCACGCGAGGCCTCACCTCCACGCTGCTACGAGCCTTTCCTGTGAACGCAGCCACGTTCGCTACGGTCACACTCGTCCTCATGTACGCTCGGGAGGTGGAGCAGGGTGACTGCGAGCCAGCTCAGCCGAGCCACCACGCACAGCTCCAGCAGCAGACGCAGCCCTCCAGCCTGTGACAGCTCAGAGGTCTCAACCTCAGCACTTTAAACATGCATGAGACAGAAGATAAACACTATGAGACTCAGAGCTACTATCACTGAACCATTCCCAAAGCTGAGTCAGAAAAAAAAAAAAGCACTGCTTTTTACTCTCATGAGAGAAGATGTGGACTTATTTTAATATTTTATGTCTGCTTGTAAAAAAAAAAAAGTAAGTCTGTAAACACGTTATCTTTCATGAGGAAAGCGGGATGAATTTGAGAGGTTTGTGAAAGCTTGTACACATAACTTATTTTCTTAAATATTTAATGTGAAGCATCCATCCAGTCTGAGCCTCAAGCCTGACTGTGTCACTGGGAACAGTGCAAACACTGGAAAGTTACAACTTTTATATATTTACATATATCAGTATGTGGAAATGTGCAATTTATCTCTATATACCACGGATGTGAGTTGTTTCTGTTGTGTGTATGTTAAGAACATCTTCCTGCCTTATTTAGAAGTACTGTATAACGCGTTTGGATCCTGTTTCTGAAGAGAGGAGAGGAAAACAATGTAGCAAACTATAAATGTGCAAATCGTCTCAATTTGTCTGCTATCGAACCAAAACCAAACGTTACTGTCGTTTTAATCGTCCTCTCTGAGGAGCTGCTTGTTCCTCCAGGAGATTAAATCAATCTGGGCTCTTCAGTGAGTGAATGGAAGGATCTTTTTATCAGTGTTTAGATGTTTTGTTGTGTACTACCAAACAATTAGATAACTTCCCAACCCTGGTCCTTGAGGAACACCATCCTTAGTGTTTTAGTCGTTTCCCTGCTCCAACACACCTGATTCACTGATTTAATTACTTCCTCGTGTTCTGCTGAAGCCTGTTAATCACCTTCTTATTATTATTATTATTATTTTCAAATCAGGTGTGCTGGAGCAGAGAAACAACTAAAACATGCAGGATGGTGTTCCTCAAGGACCAGGGTTGGGAACCCCTGCAGAGAACTGCAATATGCCTTCTGAACCAGAACGTGCATATCCAACTCTATATAAGAAAGACACAGCTTTCAATCCATCAAGCGTTAGTTTACACCCGACCCAAAGATATTTCCTTTGTAGTGATCTAACCTTTCTATCACTTTATCTGCAGGGGGGGTGGGGGGATATACATATTGCTTCTTTTTTTCCTTCGTTGTGTTAAACAACAATCTTTCAAAAAACACAAAAAAAATGCTTCAGGGGTTACAATCCAAGAAGTCTGAAGAGGTGATACCACACATGGTACTCACAGTATATCATGTACACACGTGCATGTGTGTGTTGTGAATACATATCTACTGGTATCTAGAACAGAAGTGTGGAGAGGAAAGCCTCTCAATGCTGGTGCAGCATGGGAAACCCCCTTCGCTGTTAGTTCAGGATACTGGGAGGTCCTCGGCTATTGGGTCTGTCTGAGCTCGGATCAAGGCAGTTACAGAAACAGGCAATAGTGATTTTTGCTTGTGTGCTGCAGGACTCTAAGTCCTGAAAGGTAGCCGTTTCCCATTTCCTTTTGTTTTTTAAGACTTTGTACCTCTTGAAATGTGCCTCTCCCCCCACCCCTGCTGCCGCAGAACGAGAGAGAGCGAGGCTGATGCAGAGGGCCCCAAAGCCTTCTGTGTGTGTGGAAATGTACAGTTCAATGGGCCCGCTTTGAGCAGGACACAAAACACAAAAACAAGATAAATACAGCATCCACAAAACGGAGCCCCAGCCACCACGTCCACCCCTTTCAGATGGCGGTGGCAGAGGCTGACGGCCGGATACGTTTCAGCTAGAAGTGCAGAGCTTTCACCATATTATAGATTTTTTTTTTTTTCCATTTAGATTTTTTAGCATTTTTCAAGATTTTTATGTCAAACTTCATAAAAATGACAATAAAATGCAATTTCATTTTTGGTTTTAAAAAAATATGTACCCGGGATTACCCATCATCAACTGTGCACTGTAGCAAACTGGAACCCCCAAACTCGGTGAGGATTTCCTCCTCAGCACGGGGCGTTCTCCACAAAAGCATAAAGGAAAAGAAAAAAATCTCAGTCTTCGGTGGGTGGCTGGGATGCTGCCGCTCTTTTGTTGGATCCCTCCTGTCCGCACCGTCTGCACCCTCTGCTGAGGTTATCAATGCACCTCCATATTGGTAAAACAACTAGATTCACTATGACACAGGTGATTCGTATTGGCACAACACATTGGCAGCTCTTAAAAGCACTCATGTCCCCCAAACGGTAATGGTAGGCCACGTTTGGACAACAGTTCATTGCGTGCTTTTTCCTTCAAACAGGGATTCAGCTACAGGTATAAACTTTCCATTTTTCTTGACTCTCCCAAAAGAGAGAACTGATGTGGAGAGCTGTATACCCTACTTACTATCATCAACTCCCCTACCCTGAGATCAAGCTGGACAGAAGTGTCTTCAGCACAGAGAGAAGTCCAACCTATTTTAGTCGGACCTTACGGACACTGTGGCCTTTTTGAAGTGCTGACAGAAGCTTACAGGGGACAAATTCAGGTTTGGTGTGCTGTAAAAAAAACAAAACCTCAGCTTCTGTTTCTTTTTGCATAGAAATGTATTCGAGGGCCTGGTCAGGGGAGGGCTACTGGGTCTGGTTGAGGTGAAGGAGGGTTTACAGCGTAGCAGCCAGGCAGAGGGCGAGAGGGCAGGGGGCAGCCTGTGGACAGGTGGAGCAGCTTGGAGCGGCAAACATCCACACCCCTCCACATCTGAGACCCCTTCTTTTTACACACCTCACCATACTACCTGGAGGTACTAATGAATACTGTCAAAACACAAAAGCATGAGCAGTTTTAACAACAATCGACAATCAATAACGGTCAATAGTATTAATCCTCGTTTTGCATTCAATACACAGGATGAAGATACAGAGGCACCTCTGATCAAAGTGTTTCTGCATATGAACAGTGAAGGTTCAGCAGCCAGTATCTTGTAGACCAAAACAACAAAATGACACACTGAAAAGGTCAAATAAAAACAGGTAAATGATCAAACAAAGCAAAGCACACTGGAAAAATTCCAGAAGTGAGATTACATCTTTCAGCTAAGGTGATCTTTGTGTCAGAGAACTGAGATATGCAGAGGGGGTACAGCAACATCACCTCCCCAGTTGGAGATGTGTAGCAGAGGGCCATGATTGGCCAGTCTTTACTTGTCCGGAGGAGGTTCTGCACTGCGGGGCTGCTGCCGGACACCCAGAGGACCACAGCATGAGGCACTCAGTGGACACTATCCCCTCCTCGATCCACTCCTCTCCTTTCTGGCTTAACACCCCTCGCCCCCAAGTGGCCCACCACCGCACTCCAGCAGGTGTCGGAGACAGCTGACGTCGCTAGCCTCCGACCAGAACAAGGCTAGTGATTTTGGAATAACAGTGAGATTCACTTTGATAGAGTTCAAAGAAGGGCAGAAAAATTGAGTCTGAAGTTCTTTTTTTTGCCCGAAGTCTGATGGAACGTTTGAGTCGTTTCCCCTTCGTCCTGCTACCAGAGGAACAGCGGCAGACGCATTTCCATGGAATAGATACAGTACATTAAAGAGCAGGAGTTTTGTCCTGTTTGCAAAGTTTTTCAATTTATTAGATTGCAGTTGAAGCGATTTGCTCTTCGTAAGTGCTATGATCAAACCCTTTGAATTTATAAAAGTCTCTTCTGTTTGTACAGTACCAAACGCAAGGAACACTCGTGGGTCTACTGCATTAGGAGGAACCCCTCGTATTTGGTATTGTGCCTGACACCCAGAGCCATCCGATCCCACTGCGGTTTCAGTCTCTGTTGGGTGTGGCTGTGGCACGCAGAGAGGAAGTGTGCGTTGTTGTACCCAGTGTCACTTTTTCAGTACAGTTTGCTGCATGCACAGTTCCAATAGCTGCTTCTTCCTCTTTGCAGAGTTTTCCCCAACAGTTTCAGTGGGACTGGAGGCCTGGAAGGAATCCCAAGTTTCGAAAGAGGGGGCAAGTCTTTTTTTTTTTTTTTTTTTTTTTTTTTAAATTTAAAATTTATTTATTTTTATTTAAAAAAATAAAAAAAAAAAAAAAAAAAAAAACAAAAAAAAAAAAAAGCCAAAAGGAAACCTGTTCAGATGGAGTATGGACGGAAGAAAGGTTGATGGCGTATATTGCACAATGTTACTGTCACATCAAAGTAAAACTGAGTAGTTTTTGTCCTCCGAAAATTGGTTGACCATGTTGGCTTCGTAACAAAATGAACATTAGAAAATTCAACAAAGCACCAGTAAGCGACTGAGGTCCAGGCTTAAGGTGACCAGAAGGATCTGGGTCTACAGGAGTCGATGATTAGATCCCATGAGGAAACGCATGCAGCTAAGTCGACGACTGATCTGCTCTCAGCTTATATGTCGTGGTAAATTTCAAAGTAACAACAGTAAAAATGCAGGGATTCACACGTGTAAGTCAACAGTTGTGTCAACCCCCCCCGTGAGACGAATTCAGGTGTCTGAGCAGATGATTGGTAGTGCCAGTCCAGTGGCCGGGCCTCTGTCCTGCCCGGTGGACACGCAGCATGTACCACTTGTTGGCTCAGCGGTGAACTGTGCAAGATTTCAGCGATTTCTTCAGTTACAAAAGAAACTTTAAAAAAAAACAAGCTTGGGAAGGACCTGGGCCAGAGAGCACTTAAGGCTAATAGTAGTGCTGAGAAATCAACGTTAACCAAACTAGCAGAGGTCTTGGAACGTCATGGCCATGGAGATGCTGGGAATGGTAGATTGAAGTATGATTTTAGCTTGTTCAGTTCTTTTGAAGTCTCAGATGGCAGCTTTGATTGCTTCTTTTAAAAACACTCCACACACTGATGTGGAAAACAAAACTCAAAACACCTAAAAGGTTTCTCTGCGTCTTGCCTAGTTTCAGTTTGTTCACATGAAGCATTAATACTAAACGGAGGAAAGGGTAATAAACATAAAGTGGACCAGAGTAAAGCAGGGGGGCTGGGGGTCTACAGTCTGTCACGACCCCCCCAGCGTTCTGATTTACAGTTCACAATCCAAACTATTCTGATACTGATTATCGCCACATGATTTGCTTGGGTTTTGCTCTTGCTCATTTTTTTTAATCACTTCAAGTTTTATTTTTTAATCCCACCCACCACCATGTTGTTCATACAACATGGTGGTGGGTGGGTTAGTGTACCGTGGCATCATCCTACATGGACTCCCCGCTCAGCAGATCTCCAGGCAGCAGTGTGTTGATGGGGGTGGGGCTCCCGATCACGCATGTGTCCTCTCCGCTGGGCGGCCCCCACAGGCTGGAGTACTGGGGCACGCCACCCCACAGCAGATCGTTCCCGCTGGTCTTACGCCCGCCCCCGCTGCTCCACTGGCCGACTGAGTGAGACTGAGTTGCCCCGCCCATTCGATTCTGATTGGTTCCCGGGTTGGCGTGCCAGCTCGTGGTGTTTGCCCCCAGCGACTGGCCTTGTGCAAAGAAGCGGTTGATATCCTCCTCCCCGGCAAACTCTGCCAGGATGGTTGTGTTTCCAAGCACACACCTAAAGACGATAAAATACAAACAAAGAAGTAAAAACAACAAGTTAAAGATTTTCCCTCATGTGTTTTCTACTTCTACCATGTACTGGAAGCTGCCTTCACCACATGCCCTGCTGCTGCTACTAAAACATGATGACAGTAGTCCACTCGTTTATCATGGGGGATCTGTACCCTGAAGAACCATGATAAGTGAAAAACCACAAAGTAGGAATAGTGGTACAAGTAGTGAGTAGTACAAATGTAGATGTTTTAAACCCTTTCCACATTCTTACAATATTCTAAACAATGTTTTTAAATTCTAAACGCACAGAGAGCACAGAATGTCATGATCTCAGCTCCCTGCCTCCTCTGCACTTGGCCACCTGCAAGCGCTCTTAGCCACGCCCACTTCTCAGCTCTGCACAGAGAACAGCTGATCAGCTGCAGCAGGAAGTTTACCTGCAGTATGGACTGCACAGAGGCGCTAAATAACTTAAAATAATTCATTTTAAATAAAAATTCCATGCCGATTGTGCGGCTCCTCCATCAATCGTGTGTCATGTCCAATCTTATTTTGAAAAACCGCGATAGAGTGAGTCTGTGACAAACGAACCACGAAGCAGCGAGGGACTACTGTATTTGTTTTCCATGACTACTAGCAGAACTTTGATGACACAGAAACGAGTGGACTAGATCCAATGAATGATCAGTAATCACTCGTTCACACATGTGACTCCAGCATGACTTCCCTCTTCTTTCATGTGACTGTCGATATTTAAAAAAGTCTGCTTCTATTCAAAAAGACAACGTGCTCTGAGCATGGGAAAACACCCAAAACCACAGCAAGTTTGACTGAAATCTTCCTCATTTTCTTCTGGCTGCTTCACTTAAAGCTGCTGAGAGAGGTTTTACTGGAGCTCACATGTGCAGGGACTTCTGGGCCTTGGCGGCCTCGTCCTTGGAGCTGTAGCGCACCACAGCGTTCCCCTGAGTCAGGTTGAGGTGGAATGTGATCAGGGGGCCGTGCTGCATGCACAGGGTCCGCAGAGTTGAGCCGTCGATCTGACAAAACAAGAAAAACAAGACTATTTATGCAGCTCCACTGCTTTTTTCCTGTTAAAAGTTTTCTGGGATTGTTTTCTCATCGGTAAGTATAAAATAAATACAAGTATGCAGAAGGTACATACTTGTGGGGTGAGATTCCTCAGCACCAGCCAGCTGCTGGTCCGGTTTGGGCTGTCAGTGCTCCATGTGGTTCCCTCTGCAACACAACAAATGCTCGGTTAGAGAAATAAATACAGTAGTACATTTTCTTTTCTTTTTTTTTAATTGGAAATTGCTCTTTCAAAAATGTGATTTCCAGTGAAGATATTGGTGCCACATCTTTAGTAAACCTAACCTCACAGGAAGTAACGTTTGCTTAAAACAAACATTTTTATCCAGTTCGGGGTTGTAAAGATAATTAACAAAGGTTTTTGCTCAGTAAGGTCAAAAAGTCCGTTTAACAGGGCGTGTTGGAGTGACATTTAGAGAGATGTGTGGCTCCTGTGACCAAAGTCACACCTACGAGGCTGCAGTCGCTCCTGTGGGGTGATACAATCTTCTCAGTTTGATTTTGATCTGTTAACACGTCTTGATTTATTCTTAGTGTGAGCAGCTTCTGCACCGGTGCAGTTGTGGTCATGAAGCGTTTCATGAGAAAAGTTATGTTCGCTGCCTTAATTACAAAATAAAGAGACATTGTTCCTGCGTTGTACCTGCGGTTTGTTCTGTGGCTAAGCATGAATTCAATGAGCCGATATGGAAACAAGAGCAAAAAATACTAAGGCGTCAACAAGCTGTATCTCTGAAAGTTGTACTTTTTTTAAGAACACAGTGTGAATGTTTATGAAACGTTCACACTATTATGATCCATTTGTCTTCCGTACGTTTTTCAGCATCTTTCTTATTCCACAATTTTTGTGCCATTTCAACAAATCATATATCAAAACGTTCAGCTCATTCAGGAGGAGGGGGCTATGACTTTTGGTTTTGGTGCAGCTTTAGCTTTTTGAAATATTTAGCCTTTTCTGCCCCTTTTTTCATCATAGAAATGAAATTAGTTCATTTTACATCCTTCAAATCTTTAGATCTGTTTACAATCTTTTACTGCTCCTTTCACATTTTGTTCAGCTTCTTTCAGCTTCCTTCTGCTAATTAAAAAAAAATTTTTTTTTGGCTACTTTCAGCTACAAATTTCAGCTGTTTTTTTTTTTCTTTCCCCCAGCTGTTTTGTGATCCTTTCAGATTCTTTCTGCTAACTAAAACATTCCTATGCTTCTAACTTACTTCTGCTTATTTCAGCTTGTTATGCTCCTTTCAGCCTTTTCTGCTATTTCAGCTGCTTCTTAGTTGTTTTTATACTAATTTTTTAGCTTTTTCTGCTAATGCCACATTTTTTTGCACACATTTCAACTTTTTTCAGCATAATTCAGCTAAAATGTGCTCTCTCCACTTTTAGTAATTTAAGCTTCTTTCGTCTTTTTTAGCTACCGGTACTTTTCAGCTGTTTTATTTATTTATTTTATTTTTAATTTTTTTTTTTTTTCTTTCCGAAATTCAGCTTTTTTCAGACAATTTCCAGGTTTTGGTTGTAATTTCTGCTACTTTCAACCTGCTTAACTTCTTCATGCTAATTTCAGCTTGTTATGCTCCTTTAAGCTTTTTTCTGCTAGTTTCAGCTTTTTCTGCTATTTCAGCTACTATTTAGCTGTTTTATGCTAATTTTAGCTTTTTTAATAGCTAATTCCACTTTGTTTTAGCTCATTACAGCTCTTTCCATTTCTGTCTATTTTTGCTTATTCAAGTACTTTTCAATTATTTTTGCTATAGTTTCACATTTTTTAGCTAATTTTCTCATTTTTGAGCTAGGTTCTCATTATTTAAAATCTATTTCAGCAAATATGCATTCTTTATGCTTTCTTCTGCTAATTTAATTTAAGCTTGTTCTTCCATTTCAGCTACATTCAGCATGTTTTTATAGCTAATTTCAGCTGTTTTTCAGCAAGTTCTTCAACAATAAGCATTCAAGGTCAAGATCAAGGTTTCTTTATTGTCATTTGCATCTCATGTGGCGGAACAAAATTGTGTACACAGGCTCCCAGTTACATCCAACAAAAATATAAAATGTAAAAGAAAAACAGGAATAAGATCTAAGACATGAACTAAGAAATACACTGAATTGCCCGGGGTGGCGAACCAGTTCAGCATTAGGAGCCAAATTAAGCCCATCATCACCTTAAAGAGCCAAACAGCAATTTTGAGATTAGCTTCATCACACATGTTGCTCAAACTGTTGTTTCTTAGTCCCTTAGGCTTTCTTTATTTTTTACAAGTGTCTTTAAGTTTGGTTTATACTCTGTTGTTGCTACTCTTTTTTTTTTTTTTGCGTGTCAGTAAGAACAGAACGATGTTTAGACTTCATTTGCTTAAGTATAGAACAAATTGATTCACAGACAAATGCTGATGCAAACATTGACACTAGCTTGAGTGCAGCCTGTTTTACTTTGGGTTATTTGTCTGTGGGCACAATTTTCTAAAACTCTGTAGTTCCTTTTCTCAAAACACATTTCAGTCTGTCATCCTCACAAAGTTCAATCATCTCCAACTGGGATGCTGCTTCATCTGTACTGAATTTAGGGTTTTCATTAGTTGTCAGTTATAATCATCAACATTAAAATAAATAAACATTTGCAATATATCAGTCTGTGTGTAATGAATAAATATAATATACAAGTTTCACTTTTTGAATGGAATAAATAAATAAACTTTTTCATGATATTCTAATTTTATGATCAGCACCTGTATGGCTGGCGTCTTAGCGCGAGCAATGGTGCACGCCACCTGATATGATGCCAATGTAACTGTCTTCGAGTGTTTCATAAGTTTCTGGAAACATTTTGTCTGCTTCTCTACTTTTCATTCAACCTTTATTTAGGCAGGTTAATCCCATTGAGCCTCATACTTGATTTTTCAAGCAGTTTACCTTATGTTTACGAATTGTTGAACCTTTGGAGAACTCAGTCTCAGTCTCCTATTTTTCCATAAAAAGTAACTCTTCCCTTTCATGTAGAAATGTTCTGTTCTCCTCTTCATATTTACGCTTTGCTTTTCGTTTTCTCCACTCAGCCATGAAGATCCAGTCAGTAGCTTTAGCTTAACTGAATTCTACCTGCACAATACGCACGTTACTCATTCAACCTTTATTTAGGCAGGTTGTGCAGCTTTTGCAAGTGCTACCTTCAAGGAGTGTGGGAAATTTCAGTATCGTCACAGATTATTATTTTTTTAAAACACCAATTTAAGGAAAAAAAAGCCACGAAGGAGCCATCAAAGAGCCACAGGTTCGCCAGCACTAGTACGGTAGTACAAAAAAATATGCTGAACAACAGCAGCACGAGCATGAGTCTGTGTGAGCAGATGAGCACAAATGAACACAGCAGCATGAAATAAATCAGCAGCACGTCAACAATCAAGTGGTACTAAAGTGATTTTTTTTCTCAGTGTTTTATTTTTCACACAAATTTTTGCAGGGAATGCAATTTCTCTAGTTTTCAATTTGTGAATAGGTGCTTAACTTATCTTCAACAGCAGAGCGCTGGTCAAGTTTTCTTGACCAAACTTTGGTATTTAGCTAATGAAACAAAAATATATTTCAAAACTAGACTCTGGTTTCAAACCGGCAGAGCTTCTGCTAAGTTATGAGTAAAACCAGAGTTTCACCATGAAATGCAGTCAACACAACACAGGTGATAAAAACGTCATGTAGTAAAGATCAGACGTGAAACAAACCCAGGCACAACTCGTCGTTTCTGACACACACCAGCAGCCAAAAGCAAAACTCCTTTTTTAAGTAATATCTTTAACATGACTTCATGAAACTGAACGTGTGAAATGCTACAATATTTCATAACTGTGTGTTGCAAAGAGTGGGGGAGGGGTGCAAGAGGTTCATGTAACAATTAGCCCTCACCAGAAGAGTAGGAGCCGCTCCAGCCCGGGGCCAGGCCCAACGAGTTGCCACTCCAAGTGGAGGAGGACTTGTTGGTGTTGGTGAGGCCTGGTGGGGGCCGGGATGGGGCTGTGGTGTTGCGTGGGCCCTGAGGGACTTTCCACAGTTCGTGGGACAGAGATGCTTGACTCTGAGAGATGGGCCCAGGGGACCAGGCGGACTTCATGTCAGACAGTTTACCTTTACGTGAAGAGAGGATCACATCAGGAGACAAGTGGAGATAAAATGTGGCTTCATCACGGCTTCACATGACACAAAGTGTTGACATGTAGCTTTAAAAGTGCAGACAGCACAGGTGTCTTGGCAGCATGCGTGTGCAACACCAACATATATTACAAACGTCACTGTGTTACTGATATCTAACATGATGAACTACATTCCACCAGAGAACAACTGGAAGGCTCTTTGTGTTCTTAAAACATGAAATTAAGGAGAACACATAGATTTCCTTTACAATTACAGTAATAGTTTGTAAAAACAAAGAAAGTGGAACACTCACAAATGACATGTACACACACACACACACACACACACACACACAGACCACAGAGGATAGGGTGTGTTCTGGTGTCATGACTCTGGGTGAGGCTCAATTTCTCTGTGGTTTTGTTAGAAGAGGCACAGATTGTCAACCAAAGCTGCTCTCGTCTAAAGGAGCGTGTGAGAAACTTCAAACACACGGCTCGGGTTTGGAAATGGCTGCATCAGCCTTGACCGATGTTAACGGAGGGAGGGGACACTACTGCACGAGTACCTGAGCTGTCTCCATCACAGGACGACAGACAGACAGAGCTAGAATAGTCACTGATTGGCCAGTCGCTGCTGACGGGAGGCAGAGAGCCATTCAGACGTGGAGAAGCTGAGGAAGTGGTTATGTTGATGTAGAGACCACAGTGTTGTGGACACACAACAGAAACAGCATTTAGGGAAAGAAAACGTCATGAGTCCATGGAAGTGTGCGATGAAGCAGAGGAAGAGTACGACACAGTGCAAGGTTCATGATGTTCGTGCTTCCTCCCGTACCTCCGTTCCTGTCCCGCAGCAGGTATCGGTTGACGTCGTGAATGCTTGTGTTAATAGTGGGACCACTGGGGACGCTGCCAGGGGTCATGTTGGGGTCGTTCTCAGGGTCGATGTTCTGAAGGCCCTTCCATGGCACGCCTGGACAGAACTCTGCACCATAAAGACAAGACCATGACTGAGCGGTGCGAAGAACACGACGGGATGTCAAAGAAATTAAAAAATGCAAGTTTCAAAGCTTGAGCCTTGTCAGGTTAAAGCTGGAGCAGCCATAATAGCATCTACATGATGAAACACCAAATAAAACTAAGGCGCGGGTCAAGTTCAGAGGCAGAACATATTTACTCTCACCTGGAGGCCAGTTGATGTTGGTCCCATTTGAGATCTTTTCATTGGGGCTCTTGCCTTGGCCCCAGCTGTCAGGAGGCCCCAGGGTGCTGGTGGGGGACTCAGAGTTGGAGATTAGATTGTAAGGGCTGTACGAGTCCTCCAGCTGTGGAGGTTTCCCAGGGGGTACCAGGGCAGAGGCAGCAGAAGATATGGCACCTGGATGTAGACACAAAGTACTCCACTGCTTAGATGATGAAAAAAACAAACACACTCAACAAGATAAAACACATAAAATGGTAAAAAAACAAACATACGAAAGGTAAAAAAAACACTATCTACAAACGGTTTACTTTAAATAGAAACTACGTATGTTTTTCATCCGATCACATTGGCCCAAAGAAAAGAGACTGAGCGTGACGTAACATATCAATTATAACGTTTGTTAAGATATTTTGAAACGTGCCAATAAACTGCTAGAAAATCCAACATACCTTAACTTCTTCTGTAAAGGCTGATAAAATAATAAAATATATAATAATAATAATAATAATAATAATAATAATAATAATAATAATAATAATAATAAAAAGGCTTACTTTTGGAATAATCTATCTTGACATTATGATCTAGAAACTCTATGGGAAGTGTAAAGACAATGACAAACATTAAACCTGTTCCTGATGGCTCATAAGAAAAACACCTACTCTCTAACTGATCCCGGGGCGCTTACCAGATTTTCTGGCCTATAAATCACACCTTTTTGCGTAATTTGCATGCCCTGCGACTTAATACTCCGAAGTGACATATTTATGATTTTCCCCCAAAATTTATAAGCCAATTTTTGGCTGAGGTACAACCGTATTCATTCATTCTGACATTGAAAATATTGAACACTACATTTTCAGCCACTAGATGGCACATGAATAGTATGGCATGCCATTGTGTCATGAAGTAGGTAAAAGTGGCTATTAATGACACAATTGACTGGCCATAGCCTGCCCTCTTCATCCAGCTCGCCTGGCGCAATTGTCAAATCAGCTTAATTTTGCTGCGCCGCCCCGGTGAAATGAAGCTAATTTGATCAATGAAGTGCATTTATTAAGTAAAAATTCAACTGAGACACACCTTTGATATGATGTTGAGCAAACAATTGTTTTAGTGCTTATCTTGGTAAATTTTGAAGAAATGCACATTGAGTCGCACATTCCCGCTTCCATGAATCGGCTTTTGAAATGCAGCTGATTTGGCCGTCAAACTGTATTTATTAAGGAAAAGTTGGACTGAGACAAACCTTTGCTATAATGTTGAGCACACAAACAATTGTTTTTAGTGTTAATCTTGTTAAATTCTTGTTAAAGTCCTCCTGTGCATTCTCCTGCCACTGCCATATGGCAGCCAATCGATTTTTGGCACTACACAGGCCCACATTTCCAGGTTGTCAGCAAAGATGCATAACAGATGCGATGTATACGGCAAAGCAACGTATTTATGGATTTTTCCAACTTATTAGACATTTTTGGACTGATGCGACTTATAGACCGGAAAATACGGTACATAACTGCCCACTGCTCCACTTGGGTGTGTCTTACGTGTGACAAGTTGAATACAAAGATCTAATTTTGTCAATGTGTGGGAACACACAGCGATGACTGATGGAGATGTGAAAAGTCACAGCTGCGAGCAGACTTGGGACGGAGCGTCACGTAACATTTCAGTGCTTGTATTTCAACTCTGCTCCATCTTGTAAGATTAAAACCTGGGATTAAGAAAATATCTATCTCTGCTGTGTGGCACATTTATTTAAAGAGCTATTACAAGGATAATATTAAATTATCATAACAATGACAACACATAGCACTTATTATACTTGAGGGTCACTATGGCAACCACACACCTGTGGCTTTCACTCCCTGACATCACTCTTTGTAAGACAAGCAGACAGACACACGAAGTAAAATAAAGCTTGTCAGAATAAAAACAGTTACTGTGCAAACACTTTGAAACGTTCAGCCAAGTCAAATGTTTGTGGGACGTCATGGCACCAAGTTGAACTTACTGCTAAACAAATTATACGAAGTACAGGTAGTCCTCGACTTAAGGCGCCCTTGACTTATGGCAACTTGGACTTAAGAACGGGTGTGCGGCGCAGCGTTAACATACATTTTACATGTATTTCCTCGACTTACGGAAAAAAATCCGGACTTACGAACGGGTGCGGCGCCACGTGTAATGAGTTCCGACGTACGGCAAAATCGGGTTATGAACGATTTGTAGGTACGGAACCTGTTCGTAAGTCTAGGACTACCTGTATTTATATATACTGTATATATGTATGTATACTGTATATAGATATAGATATATAGATACTGTATATAGATATATAGATATGTATATACATGTATATAAAAAGAGAAACCTTTTCATGAAAGACATAAAAACTCAACAAGTTTCTACATTTTTTATGGATTTTAAAGACTTTTAAACAAACTGCATCATTGCTGAACATGTTGGTCATTTGCAGCTTTCAGCCCCGGTTCTTTACCTAATGTTGGGTAAAGTCAAAAAGTCATCATCAAATTCAGACAAAACTATTAAAAAGCTCAACTGTAACATTTGATAACATAATTTCTAGACTCACAAAAACCCTTTTTGTCCCACAAACCTGAATTTTTCAACCTGATTAGACACTTGGCTATTTTTGGTCAAAGTGTTTTAACAACATTTGGCGTGCACCCTTCCCAAAGGTACTTACGGGTACCATCAAAGTGGTTTGCAATGCTGTCCAAGAAGGTGTTTTGTGGAGCAAGAAGGCCCTTCATCACTGGCATCTTGTCAGGAGAAAAGTCTGAGCTTCCAGTCACGTTTCATAAGAGCAGCCAGAAAAAGGAACCAGCGTAGCACTTCTTCGTCTGGCTAGGACATGTTCCACAGTTCAAAGTATCTAAAATGCAGATTTTCAGACGATGGATCCTTCAGATGCTAACTCAGATGTTTGCATTTCTCTAAAGCTTCTCTCTTAATTGTCAGGTTCAGTTGCACATCCCTCCTTGTTATAACAGCAAACTGTTCTCCACTAACCGTGGTCCCTGCCATCCCTGAGTCCCCTCCCACTCCGAAGAGCACGAACCATTCTGCCTTTCCCCACGCTGTGAATCCATTACACATCTCCTGCCTTCTCTCTCTCATCCTCCTACTTTCCACTCCCCAGAGAAGTTATCAGAAATGACTTTCTTTCTTCCTGCGTTCTGGCTCTCCACGCCGTCACTGAGGGGTAAATACTGTAAGATGCTTTGCTTTAAATTAAAAATCACTTTTGTGTGGGACTTGGTTCTGCACTACTGCAAGATAATAACTGAGCTCCTGTCTCTGCTTGTTGCTGTGGAGATTCTGCAACACATAAAGGGAACCTGAGTCTTTTTTTTTTGTCTTTATAGAATATTTTTGTCAAATGCTTCTATATTAGCTCATGTAGGCAAAACATGACTTTTTTATTTGCTTGAAGAATAACCTGCAGTTTGGATTGTCATAAACTTTTACACCAGTTAGGCAACATACACAGAAATACACTGACATCCTCATTACAACAAACTTTTTCTTCTCACTTACATTTTCTTTCAAATTCATTACGTTTACTTTAATAGGGCTTTAATCTGAAAATCTGTATTTGTTCAGAAAAGGAGAAAATATAAATATTCAGTGACATATGATGCTGTTATATATAAATGAACTTAAATTAAATCAACTCACTTATTTTCAAGATCAAATCAACTGAAATATTGGACAGATATATATATAAAAGAAGAATATTACAAGAAGGCTGCTCTTATCAAAGTAATATTTGATTAATCACTTGTCATTGAAAAACAAGGGCAATATGAAATGTAATGAATTTACAAACAATTATTTCTTAGATTAAACAAAAAGTCTGTTGGAAATAGTTGATGAGGTCATTGGTTTTGACTCAGCACTTAAACAATTGAAATTTAGTGAACCCCACTTGTCACACAGTGACATGGGCACCAGTGACACCAGTGACACCTGCGACCCGAAAAGGAAGAAGTGGGTAAAGATAATGGATGGATGCATTAATCAATCTTTCTAAATGGTTCTAATGAAGTTATGTGTCCAGTGTTTCTTTGTATTTAAAGATGATGAAATTATCAATCAGCTTTGGTATTAATGAACAGATGTGTGTCCTGTGGTGTCCCTCAAGGGTCAGTTCTAGGGTCCCTGCTATTTTCCCTTTACATGCTGCCTTTAGGTCAACGTCGACCCCCTCAATTGAGACTGGCTTCAGGCAATGGTGGGATGTAACTAAGTACAAGTACAGTACTTTGTTACTGTACTTAAGTACATTTTTCATGTATCTGTACTTTACTTAAGTAGAGTTAAATGTGGGTACTTTTTTACTTTGACTCCACTATTACATTAAGTATCTGTACCTTCTACTACATTTCTATAATGCATTGTGTTACAAGTTATATTCATGTTGCAGCTTTTTGATTTGTTCATTAGTTTGAAAGTAACTGATGTCGAGAGGGGAGTTGATCCAATGAATCACTGCAAAGTAGACAGGTAACATTAGACCCACCTTCAAGAAGAGCTGGACTAATGACGTATATTCTAGTGTATGTCACTGAGCAGGGCGCAGCCATAGCACCACTAACACACCCAAAATGAATTCCACCACGGAGATTCAGCCAGAAGATACCCACCACCCATAGCCTTATTGAAAGATTATTGAAATATTATTGAAAGACTATAAAATATTATTGAAAAACTGTTGAAATATTATTGAAAGACTATAAAATATTATTGAAAGACTATTGAAATATTATTGAAAGACTCTTGTAAAACAAGTAAAAAGGTGCAATGACAGTAAAGCTCTATTCTAAAATATTATTTGATTGTTCTCAGGGGAAAAAAATGATTTTATTGCAATCAAACGCACTCATGAATAATTAAAGATATGTTCTCAGTTTTATTTTTAATTTTTATACAGGCTTAAGATACATACTTCTGAAACTCTCTGGCTTCAGACTTAAAGCTTGAAATCCAAGGATTATCTCAAAATGAATTAAAACAATGTGCATTTTTCACTATTATACTCCACAAAACTGTGGTTTCTTCTACAAATGTATAACATACTGTGTATTCAGTTTTAGACATAAAGTTGTCATGATGGTTATTCAGTCCGTTCACTGCTCCCCGGCTGCCTCCGCGGTCCTTTTCCCCATAGTCAGGATCCCCGCTGCCTGGTTCCTGGAGCCATGAAGCAGCTGGTGCAGCCGGCTTTGCAGGCGAAGTTCATCCTCGTTCCGTTTGCCCAGAGTGAGGATCCCAGCAGCTGCGTCTTCTACGACGGTTCCGCCCTTGCCCGTGCTGCCAGAACGACACAGCAAGGCGTAGAGGCGGCAGGAGCGAGGCGGCTGTCTGCAGCATTCAGACACACTCTGAGCATCACAGTCCAGCTGAGACAGCAGCAGCATCAGCACCAGCACCAAGACTTTCTGTTCAAGGAAGGAAACCAGTTTTACAAGAAGTTAAAGTCACAAAACTTCAAATAGACATCTTTTTATCTATATTTTATAATGCACAACTACAAATGCATATACATACTGTATTTATATTTCTTATGATGGTGGTTATCTCTATAAACTACTGAAACATGCAGAAAACATCTCCCATGCATAACAATATGAATAATTAGTATAAACACTAATATGTATAATAGTAGTCAGTATTAATAAGATCATTAGATGGAAGATTTGAATTGCATTTAATCATTTATTCATGCAGAAATAATAAAAAAGTTAAGTCCTCAAGCTCTTAAGAAATCTAAACATAAATATCTTTATTTTTCTAAATATAGTTTTAAGTTTTTAATGTAGATCAGGCAACATTTAGCTACATAGGAATAATTTAGCCAGTGTTTAAGTATCAAAAACTCATAATTCATTGTTTAGTCATCCCAAAGGAGCATGAAATGCACACTGGCTTAAATGATAATAAATGAAACTGAACAAACACAAAGAATTAGATTTTACACATCAACATTTTAGGAATTTTTGAATATATTTTTACTTCACATTTATACATTAGAGGAGACATAAGTTTCTTTAACAAGTGAAAGTGCATAAATGTGGTAAAAACTGTCAATATGGTGCATATTGCAATTAAATAAAAATTATGACATAAAATAGAAAAATGGGTAAACATTTTCAAAACTGTGCTAAACTGATGAACATATCTGATCCTGCACAGAAAACTATTTATCACACACAGATTAAATCGAAGCACAAAAAATGTTTTGCTTAATTAAAAATGTCTGAAACTTCAGGTGTCACCTGGTGTAACCAAACCGTAAATATTCATGCCTCAAATGGTGTTTTCAATAAAAGTACAAATCTTTGACATGTTCAGAATAAATAAGTCCTGAGCCACCTCACCCTGTGAGACGTGTCCATCCCAGCAGCTCTCTGGATGATGGTGTGGTTCCACGTCACCTTCAGGCTCTTACGAACAGGAGTCATCTGATCTTCTCATCTCCTCAAGAATGGAAGTGTCTTTTATATAGTTCTGTTCCCATCATTAGTCCTCTGGACGTCATTCAGGCCCAAACATGAGGCAAAAACAACACTAATTCTCCAGCTTCTGATCTTTGCTCATTTGCAGTTTGACGAACAATAATTGGACTCTTGCTGTAGATCATCTCCAAGGCGTCTCCATAGACAAACTGGAGGCATGTCTTTGTGGCGGCATATCAAAATGTTATTAATACATTCCATTACAATGAGTGGAAAAGCTAATGTGTAAAATCTGTAAATATATAATCTGAAAACATGAAAATCATCTAGTTTTCAAAGACAAGCTCTTTGATGCTAATGAGGTCGTATGGGTCGTTTTATACAAAAGGTGTCATAGTAACTCATTAGCAAGAATTTCAGCTTTTTTTTTTTTTTTTTTTTTTGCCTTGAAGAATTATATTGTATTGTATGCATACAGCTGAAAAAGTTTTTTTTTTTAAAGTATACTGTAGCTGAAAAAGTTGAGAGTCCAACAAGTATCTGAGCGGTCATGTGACTCAGTTTTATTTTTTTAAGTAGATGATTAATAAGTTCATATACAGTATCAGGACAATAAGATAAAGGCAGTTCCTAATTAAAAAACGTCCCCATCATCCTCTGAGCCATGTAGTTAATGTTTGTTGCCATCTTTTGGACAACAGGAAGCACTGCTTTCAGCAGAGGAACATTCACGACAGAAGAAAAGGCCCAAATCGATGAGAAAATCTTTTTGGATCACTTGTGATAAAACTGTGCAGCAAGGCGCTTCAGAAACATTGAATAAGTCTTTTGGAAAGTTGTACTGAGCGTTCAGGCTCCTTTCAGTATAACCTAAAGAGTTTGCTGAGTTAATAAAGGTCACCATGACTGTGTGAAATGTGGATTGCTACATTTCAATATACTGTACAGTATTTATGAAAAGTCTGGCATTTCTTCATAGAATCTTTTTCAGGTCTCTCTTGTAAAAGAGTCCTGGAGGCTCAATGGGAATAACCTGTCTAAATAAAGGTTGAATGAAAAACAAAGAATCCATCACCAAATCATCCAGCACCTTTCATGTCACAGGTTTAACTTGGAATCATCCTGTTCTGAGAAAAACATATATA
>JARVGV010000474.1:25967396-25979078 GCA_031762435.1 Hypsolebias longignatus
ACGAAGTCCAGATGACATGATTCAACCTTTTTTGTTGTTATATACCTGGATGACTGAGAAAACAAACTTTGTATAAAAAGGATAGTCTCCTTTAATTTTGGACACTGAAAGTTTTACTACTTATATCTAACTCTAGTCTAATTTAAAACTGAGAGATTTTGAGATGATAAAAATGCACAACTTTTTGTAATTTAAGTATTAGATATATTTAATCAAAGTTATTATGTGCTGAAGTATAACTCTATGTGCCTGCCCAAACAAAAACAAAATAACTCGACACAAAATAAACTCACAAGAAGCAAAGGTATGAGTCTATATTTGAATAAATAAAGGTATAAATAAATGAATCATTATGCTATAACTAAGGTATAATACAAAGCCTCCCTCTCTCCTCCACGTGTGCCGCCCACCAGCATAATGTCAGTTAAAACACTTGGAGGCCTGTGATGGTGCAGTGACGCTGCAGAAATGCAGTAAACATGCAAACAAGCAAACTCTTGTCAACAATACTTTCAAAGCTAAATCCAGAAGAAGAAAAAAAGTCAGAATTGTGATCGTCCCAGCAGGTCAAAATGACGAGATAATGAGATACAGTACTGTATTTCTAAATTTTTATCACTCCTCTTATCTTCGTCGTTCTTCCTTCATTGCTATCTTTGTCTCCCTCGCTCCCTTATGTTCATGCAGTCCTAGTTTTCACACCAAGACTGAGGGTCTGTGTACCATTGTGCTATCTCAGCAGTTACAGAAAGGCTGCCCTCAGGTAATAAATAGGACTTTAAATCATGTGTGTGAGTGTGTGTGTGTGCGTACAAATGCAGTTTGTGTAGTGTGGGCTGTAAGTGTAGCAGCACATTTCTCATTTATTCACTTCCATTTTAAGCCCATCCAGCCTTTCCTCCTGACATAATGATTACGTACAGCATCCAACTGCTAAGATTCACCTAGAAGAGAGAGCATGAAGGGCCATGCTGAAGGGACACAGTGAAAACAATGGCAGCTGGACAAAGGAACATCATCCATGATGGGTTGGAATTGGCATATATCTGTGCTAGTTTTATTTTCTTTAAATAATCACTTTCAGGTGAACCTTTCAAATAGAGCTGACCCCGTTATCCTGACAGTGTCGACCTTAACTCTTAACTGACACCGGTGCTACAGTTATCAGCTTATACTACTACAGCTACAATAAGGGTGGGAGAAAAATCACGTAGCCTGATACAACTGTCCCAACACAACAGTCCAAGCATACAGAGAATGACTTGTGTAATATTAAAAAAAAGTGCAACCTGGTAAAATAAACTCATATGTGAAGTCAGAGAACAAACATTGTCTTCATTGCTAAAGTTAGCTTTACCTGACCTGTGCTGCCCTTCCATACAGCCTCCCTGACCCCTCCAGCAGTGCACTTCCTCAGCATTGACCCTGGCTCAGTGGGCTGGGGTTCACAATATTTTGCCCAAATGGCAGTAAATATACTGATCAGCGTGAAATAGCTAAAAATAATTAATAATTTGTGTGTGTTTTCATACATTTTTACTCTGAACAAAGACCTGACTCAAAGTTTTTGATGCACTGAATACGTTCCATACTGGTATACTTGGCTTGACATTTCTCTTTTGAATACACATCAAAAACACATTAAACCACTTCCCTTGTGTTTGTTTTGTCCTCACTAGCCTGATCTGCCTCCAGTTAAACTGGATTTAAACTTCTCTTCACCAAAAATACGTACAGTAGTCCCTCGTTAATTTCCAGTTTGACTTTCGTGGACTCGCTCTGTTGTGGTTTTTCAACAATTGTTAACTTTAATATTACTCACGAGATTGTGACGGTACGAGAAAAAAAGTTTACGGAAAAAAATTCATCGGACAGGCACCGCCATTGTGTAGTTTTCTTTCATTAAGCCTACACTGTAAGGCCAGCCAAAAAAACTACACTACCCAGAAGCCAACAGTGCTTCCAGCCACTGCTTTCTGCCGAAATGGAGGGAAAATTTCGCAACGCAAATCTACACTATCAATGAAGCTCACAGAACTGACAGGAAAGTCGCAAATAATCCTGAAGCTTCCTGACACTCAATTATCCACGCGCACATCAACCTGGACGGAGCGGTGGGCTTTGTCGCTTTAGGGTAGGTCTGCCGAACCGGAACAGAGCCAGACCAGAACAGAACTGCTGGTCTGCAGAGCTGGTCAGCAAAATATTGCAGTACTGTACAGTGCATATACATAAGTTATTAAAATGAAGTATGTTTAAGAGATTAATACATTGCAAGAGTGTGGGAAGGGTTTATAAAGCCTTAAAATATATATTAATACTAAAATAAATATATAGTGTTCCTACATCACAGTTTTTCACCCATCACAGAGGTGTGTGGAACGTAACCCTCACAATAATAGAGAGGCTACTGTAAATCTATTTTAGTTACTTTTTCTTTGGTCTCAGAACACATTTGGATAAAATTAAATAAATAAATAAAACTTGCTCTCCTTTCCACAATGTCCAATTTCGGTTCTGAAAATGACTAACTCTCATTAACTGTGCTTAGAACAGAAAAGCCATTTTCTTTTTGTTGGACCAAGATTTGCCATTTGATTCAAACACTGGATTCACCTCTAATTTTGGTTTGGATCAAAATGGATACTTTTTAGAAAAAGGCTTTGCCAAGCAAGATCATCTCTTTGAACGTCGAGCACGGGTGTTTCTGGGCTGGAGGGCAGGGCGATGAGGAACGACAATAGTAAGGCATGAACATGAACACATAGGGCAAGAATGAAGAAGTTAAATCACAAACACACACAGGGAAGCAGTTTGCTCTTTGAAGCAGCTGTCAGAGCAACACCTCTCACTACATACCAGCACTAAGAACAGGAGTCCACAAAATGAGGTAAATCCATCACAGAAACCACAAGAATGCACTGAGCCCAATTACATAAAACACAGCCAGCCCGTTCCTGGGAACTTCATCTTTAATACCTTGACCTAACGTGCGCTGTTGTGAGTTAGCTTTCATGCAGCTTGAGTGGTTTTGAAGGAGCTTATTGAGTGTGAATTCCTCAGCTGATCAGCAGTCAGTAACATTCACCCTGCTGGCTGGGGCTGTAAATATTCTGTGCACACTAAAGCTGGGAGTTATTCATTTTTAGATCGATTGCATTGTGACCGTAGATCATTTTGAATAGAATTAACATTAATCTGCGCAGCCATAGTTAAGACGGTCAGAGTACAGTAGTTACAACTCAGTCCAGTTTGTCCTGGATAGGTTGCCGTAGCTGCAAAAACATGCTGCTATGTGCTTTCACATCTTCACTTTGCTGAACCCAGGAGAATGAATCTGTAAATTATAGTTCACAACAACAGAACATGACTGTTTTAAGTAATAACATAAAAATGTAATGACATTTTCTTTGATAAACACAATGCAGCACAATTATTTTGTTTTTTGGTAGCAGTTTCAGTGTTAAGTTAGCAACTATGCTAACGAGCGGTCAGCAGTCTAATTAATGGGGTTTGAGCTATGTTCCTGTGCACTCCTGATAGTAATGAGCTTACCTGTTGCCTCTTTATATTTATCTATAAAACCTGACAATCAGATGATCAAGATGTATCAGTGATCATTTTAATCGAATCACAGAACTCATGATTCCAATTGTATTCAAATCAAATAGTGAGGTGCCAAAGATTCCCATCACTAATATATACCACCTTTAATTAAAAATAGGCTTTAGGAAAATATAGAGCAAGTGGACAGGCATTGCTCAATAAAAATATTCTGGATTGGTAAAATCTGTGGTTGACAGATTGACTTGAATACGAACAGGTGGGTGGCGGAGTGATTAAAGTCACAGAATCAGATAGCAAGATAGTTTGGCCTTCGATATAAACAAAAGCTTTGAGGTTTGTCTCCAGGAAATAAGCTCTCATACTCCTGGCTGCTGCCTCTGCCAAGTCAAAATGAAACTTTAAACACTGTGGCAGCTCATTAATTTAGAAAACAGCACAATGCACCCGACGGAGCGAGCACGCTCCTCGTCATCAGCGGCTAAAGCTTCGAGAATTCAAGAAGCAGCTGTCAAGACATGCATGTTTATGTGAATTTATTTATACGGTTTTACAACCAAATGTAATTCTACTTGGTTGTGAATATTCTGCAGCCTGTTTAAAAAAATGAGAAAATTTATTTCTGACATGTTATTTTGGTACTGATTATAAGTGGAAAAACTAACAAAACCAGACACATCTTCAAAAGGCGAGAAGAATGTTAGGATATGCACATTAACATCTAACTATATTTAATTTAAATAGTTTTATTTGCTTAATCAGTCCAGTGAGAATGGAAATCCTGCAACCTGTTTTGGCACCAAGCTGCAGAGATGCATTGTGGTAGAAGTCTCACACTGTTAAACAAATAAATTATGTAATATTAATTAATGCGGCTTTCATGCCCCAGTTCTCTAGTTTCCACATATACTTTGACTCATTTAATATTAAATCAAACTGTTCTGAACTCGGCAATTAATCAGCTAGACTGAAACGTTGAAATTTAAACTGGGTCACAGCTCAAACATAACTCGGTTTAAAACTTTTAGCTGTGTTTTTTTTATTATTTAGATCACAAGGCATTATTAAAAAGGAATTTTACAAATGCAAAGAAAAACAACACTTTTTATTGACTTTACTATATAAATAGGGATGCACGATATTGGATTTTTGGCTGATATCCAATATGTTGAAACGTATTTGGCCGATAACCGATACCAATATTTTTCACCCTAGACCTACTTACAGAGACTACACAGCTTTCTCTTCTGTGGAATTAAAATACTTCATTATTCTGCATGATCTTTGTCAGTTTGGCCTGCTACCAAATGCAGATGCCAAAAAGGGGCTGAAAACGATGTAACACTATACTGTATAAATATATATTATAAAAATAGTGCCTTTTACATCAGTGAGTTATTTTGATGGAATGGCTGATGTCTGATATTTAACTTTATCGCTAACATCAGCCGATACCGATACATGCCGATAATATCGTGCATCCCTACTTACAAACCTTGACAATAACACACTGACTGGAGCTTATGGGCCTAAGCCGTGGCCCCAGCTCAGGGTCAGGCTCTGCTGTTTACTCTGCCTCAACTTAAAGCTCAGGAAGTCCTGCAGGGCTTAAGTCCTGTTACATAATATATAAGGTTGTCTAATGCTTTTGTGGGCCAGCGAAGAGGAAACAAAGCAAGTTGGAGGTTCTGCATGTTTCCATGTGATTCCCATCTACTTCTCTCCAAGCAAGCGGGGGGGAGGGGGGGGGGGGGTGTAACGCTGTCGCACCAAGCTTTGGCACACTAAACATTCCCCATGACCTCTGCAAAGACTCGGGTGGCAGCTCGCTGGCTTCAGCTGCTCTCACTCCACCATCGCCCTGCCTCTATGCCTGCTCACCCCTGATGGGCCCCTTTAGCCCCCGCTCCCTCCACTGGCACACAACTTAGACAAGAAGGACGTTACTCCCTCTGAACTACATTTATGACTAACCAAACACCTGTTAGCTTGTAAACTAAAAACATCTAAATACAAAAAGACCTGCGGACATCGTCCATCTCAGGATACTGCAGCCTCCTCAGGCTTTGTTGTGCCTCATCATAACTGCTGTCAACACAGAGGAGATCCACCCCCTCCTACACAATCACTGCATTTAGTACAACGATCACACTGGAAACAAACACCTAGTAAATCTATATCCTGCCCTTCTTCACTTCAAAACCACAACACAAAAGGATCGGAGGAAGAGGATAATGGCTTTTGGCAGCCTCCAATTGAATCCAGCTGATTCTACTGTCAACGCTCCCCTACCGGAGCAGCCCCCTGCGGCGGTGTTAAGCACGTTATACATCAGGACTGTGCCAGTCGTTTGAAAAGCCTCATAATCACAGGCTCGGTGACGGTCACCGCCGGGCCTGGGCTAAGGTCACTCATGGGGAAAAAAGGGACATACAACACAAGCCAAACAAGGATCATTTTAAAACTGAAAACCTGGCACATTTTGTTAACCCCGTTCAGACGATTTAAATTGTCTATGTGACGATGTAAACACCAAGCAGTATTTAAGAGCAAAATGTATTTGATGGAATGTAGTGATAAAGGAAGAGCAGGTTGGATGAAAATGCAGTTTTGCCTCCAGGCAGAACAAGACTACTGATAGCAGGTTTAGAGTTTTGTCTGTGATGGGTCAAATAAGGGGAAGGCAGCCTTGGGTTTCCCCTGTAAGTAAATGATCCTGCCCTTTGTGTGATAAGAGGCTGCAGATGGGAGTTATTGCCAGAGTTCGTCCTCATGGCGTCGTTACAACAGTCTAATCAAAAAAGTGCCTAGACGCCAACAGCCTGGTTAGATCCGGAGCCAATGTGGGTAATTCCTGCTAGGATGCTGCCAAAACAGACAAAGTAAAGAATTCAGTGTTTCTGGGCCCTAATTATTCTTTTTTTTTTATTAGTGTTTTGTGCCAAGGGAAAAGAACTACAGTTGCACACATATACCAATAGTAAATATTAGTCTGAAATGGATAAAAATGACAAAACCAAACCTTTTCATGCCTAGTGGAGCAATCCCACTGGTAGTTTAAGATCCAAACATACTTACATTATCATATAATTACTGCATTTTTTTCCTATTTATGTTCTCCGTCTTCACAGAAGTGATGTCTTTTCTATTAGCTGTTTGCATTGTTTTGTAAAGACGGATGGTCTCAGCCTCCTGCAGACAGCGGACTGTGCCTGATCTGGACAGTCAGCTCCAGATCTCAACTCAAGAGCTTTACAAGAACAAAGTCCTACAGGAAAAACAACAAACGCTGCTCCGCTTGTGCAGGCATGGACCGACTCGGACACAGGACACTTGTCTTCTTACGGGGCAGACCACAAACGTGCACAATAAATGAGCATTCGAACGCTGTTCACGCCACATCCCAATTTATACTTTCACAATGTTGTGCATTTTTCATCACCTCGCTGGTGTGTGGCAATAGAGATAAGACGGTTGTGACAAAAATGTCAGAGCGAGAGCGAGGGAGAAAAGGGGGTTTGAAATCGAGCAGGAAATTATGTACTTCAATTAAGACATGCGTAGGAGATATTAAAAGCTATACTTCAGTGCCTAGGGACAGGATGCAGGAAGGGGCGATGCGATGGAAGGCGACAGTTCAATCAGAATCCCCAGCTTTCATTTGGAGGTGGGAGGGAGGGGGAGACCATGTTTAACAGCCAGAGTGCTGGAATGTACAACATAAAGGGATGCATGCTGTGATAAGGCTACAGAATGAACCATAGAGCAAACTATTTAAAATTATCAGCAAAATATAGCAATTTAAATACTGTACATACTCTGCGACTAAAATGAGCATGAATTAATCCACGCATTAATAAAAATGCAACAACTTTGCTGTTACAAGTAGCAAACAAATGGTAGCACCTTTCTATCTTATTGAGACAGTCAAAGCTCTTTACAACACAATCTGTGCCTCAGTTACCCATTCATACAGCACTCTAATAGATCTATCCAAAGCTAATTGAACCGATCATTCTAAAGAGACTAATCAGAGCTTTATCACATTCATACACCAATGGGACACACATTGGAGGAAATAAGGGATTCAGCGTCCTGCCTAGGGACACTTCGGCACGTGACTGCTGGTGGATTTGAACCCCAAACTCTTGCCTTGGGAGGACGACTGCTCTAACCACTCAGCCACAGCCGCCCTGAATCAATCCAAGGTTTAAAAACGTAAAATGTGCCATTACTTTAGAACAACTAATGAAGTGCAGCAGGAACTCAAGTCAGTCCGTGAATGCACCATATGACACGTGCATTCAGTCATAATAAAACACAAGAATCCAGCGTTTACAAGCCTTAATAATGGTAATTACACCAATAAACCTCATTGAAGTTTTTTATTTGAAAATGCAAACAGTAGTGTGGGCGATGCTGCTTTTAGATAAGAAATACAAATAAATGAAATGATGCCGAGCTGCTGGTTTGTGTTCATTTCTGCTGGAGCACGATCCTTCATTCATAACACAAATAAGTTGTTGTGAATCTTACCTCTCGTTCAGCAGCTGGCCGCTTGTTTCAGGGAAGAGTCGGTGCATGGCAGGAACAAATGCCCCCACAAAAAAAAGCATTGTTTCCCCTCCTCTTCTTTGTTTTGAAGTTACCCGTAAAGCGATGGAGTCACAATTAATATGAATTAAAGTGAGGCTCTGTGGAGGAGCCGAGTGGGTGTTTCTGATAATATTCGAGGTAAACAACGGCTCCGAGGCCAGACAAACACAGCAAACACGGCGACTTCTGCTCGGAGCAAGAAAACATTCAAAGAAATAGTTCGTCAGATTTTACTGGGCCAGAATTTAAAAGTACACCACGAGGGGCGGGGCGAGCACCGCAAATAATAAACAAACAAACAAACAATGACATCGAAGAAGCAGCCGAACTGTTGAAGTTAGCGTTAGCTGGTTGGCTTTGCGAGGTTCTGCAAACCGGAGTTCAGGCAGTTTTAGTAAAAAATTAAATAAAATCTTCGAGCAGTTGTCGCTGAGCAAGCCGACGGCCGTCAGACAGCCAACTTGTTTTAAAGTGCAAAAAAGAAACGCTTGTTTGTTTAAGTCGCCGGATGGGCGACTGGCGACGGGCTGACTACCGCGAATGCGAAGTTAGTCGCAGCTCCGAGAAAATACATTCTGTGTTGATCCAAACCACGGAGCGGACTGTAGGCGGTTCAGGGAGCTCTCGTTGACAGCGGTCTCGCAGCCATTTTGTTCAAACTAACAACACCGCAGTCTGCTGCTGCCTCTCCTCCTCCCAGTGAGCCGACTCACCAGGAAGAGCTTCCGATACGTCACTCTCAGCCAATCAGAGAGCGGATCACAAGCTCCGCCTCGCCGCCCCTCCCTCCTACGCTGGGCACCGCCCACACAGAGCTTGAACACATTCATGGCTGGAGAGCATGAGGCAGCTCACATTTCCAGGGTAAGGAGCATGCAGCGAACACTATGTACTCATTCAACCTTTATTTAGGCAGGTTAATCTCATTGAGCCTCGAGGACTCACCTGAACATTACATTACTGCAGAAACTAGATGCTTTAGATACAAAACTGGTAAAACACGACCACAGTGTTGTACAGTCTTATGTTAACCTTAGAAAAAAATGTCTGGAATTGACATGAAAAAGTGCCTAAAATTAAGTTGATTTGTATTTAAGCAGCTACAATATCCACATTTTCACAGCACTTCAGATGACACCTTCCAGAAACCTTTGCATTACATCCTTATTCACACAGAATTCATTGGTTATTTGCAAGTGCAAACTATGGCAGCAGCAACAAGCTGTAGCATGTCCACTGGGCGCATGCAATATTTAGAGACTCTTAATTATAATTTTACATAATAGTTTAAGTTACTGTAATATATATATTTTTTTAATCAGAACAGATAAAGAGAACATAAACAAAATTTTAAAGGTTAAAAAAGTTTTTTAGTTTGTTTCTTCACAAAATGACCGTTTTCACACATCTCTATATGATATGCAGAAACATGAGGTGACAACCACAACATGATGGATGCAGAAACACTTGTGCACCCCTGAACTGCATCTGCAGCCTCCTCTGAGAAATAAAACATGGCCCCTTGCCCATTCTTGGTGCTCCTTTCTCATGGAAATGACCCCTCTGTGACGGAACATCTCCACCACCACACACACACGCACACACTTTGCACTGGGAACAGGTCAAGACTGTTCTACAAAAAGGGTAAAAGACCGACCAGTGAGAACACTCCCGTACATGGCTGGGAGAGAATACAAATTAGAAAGCTGTGGGTCCAGCCAAATGTCCACACCCCCACCCCCGTCACACTTTTTCCCCCAAGGCAATATGCCCAGAGCTATTATTAAAGCGGCATCTTTTACTGAATGGAGAAGGCAGATGTTCCATGCTCAGGGTTAAGAGAGGTGAGAGCAGGGGGAATGCCTTCAGAACACATCACTGGCTCAGCACTGCAGGTACGGTACCGGAAAACATTTTCTAAACATGCTGTAGAAATGCACAAGACGTATTTTTAAGTAATTCAACTAGATCTAAAGTACATTATGTATAGCAGAAGTGAAGTGGCAACAAGCCATAATTGACAGGAGCTTTATCATCAAAGGAGGTGGTGAGTATGTGTGTGAAGAGACATGTTCATGTGTATGTGTGAGACATTCTTCCCCTTGCACATCTGCACTCCAGCTCGTCCCAGCTTTTGTCTTTGAGACGTTTCTTTGACTTTGCCAATTTCCCTAATTGCTCTCACATTTAACCAGACTGCTGACAGGAGCAAGTCAACGGAAAGGTCTGCCTGACATTCTGATAAGAATCAACCCAGAGACGCAAGCTGTTGGACTGCAGCAGAGGCAGGCGCTTGCTCCTTCCCCTCCCAGACGACGCCTCCATTCCTCCAGCTCCCATTCTCTCCTCTCTCCTTTTAATTCACTCTGATCCTCTGCCTTTTGTTTTAATTCCACTCCAATCATGAGCCTGTTCCGCATAAGGTTTTAATTTCAAGCCTGATACAAGAGTCTGCACATGAGGCTGCCTGTGAACACACCAGAGAGGGCATCCCTATGTACACGTGCACGCACACACAAGTTTGTTTTTCTACCTTTACAGGGATTTTGCATTGACTTCCATTCATTTTCATTCATTAATATAGCCTAACCCTAACCTTAACCATTACCAGTACATACCTAACCCTAAACCTAACCCCTAACCCACCAATGACACTTGAACACACTGAAACCTTATGGGCACTGGGCTTTGGTCCTCGCAAAGAGCAGTTGGTCCTCACAGTGTAATATGTGTTCAACAATGGTCCTCACAAAGTAACGTACAAAGTACACACTACAAATGATTAGGTCGTTTTCACACCTGATAGTCCGATAGGCTCGGTTCAATTGGGGACCAAAATTCGAAACATTTCTTTACATTTTCAGCTGTTGCAGTTTGCATTCACACTGAGTCAGTTGAGCCAACCTGTTCCCCCACCTCACCTGTGGTGGCGCTGCACCAAGAACTACTGAAGGAAACTACACGCAGTTTTAAGATTTCTGTTTTGTCTGTGGCACATGTGCCAAACAAACATTTTTCAACAATGGACTCAACATGAGCAGAAGATGAGGCAGAAGATGAGGCAGAAGACCATGGAGAATGTTGTTTTTCACACAAGGCAGCTGAGATGGCTCCGTATGAGGTAAGAGAACTACACATTTGTTTTGCTTGTACTCACACTGAATGCCCTGCACTGTAGTCCACTTCCTGTTTGGAGCAGCCTCTGGTCCGCTTGCATTCACAATGCATTCGAATTGCGCCAGAGTTCATTTCAGTCGAACTGAGACCTAGGTATTTAGGCGGACCAGAGTTTGCTTTTTTGGTCCGTATCAGAGTTCGATTGGTCATTCGCACCTCCTCAAACGAACCGGACTTTCCAGGCAAACGGACTAGAGTTCAATTAAAGCAGACTAAACAGGGCTGTTGTGAATGCACCCTTAACTCTCCTGTCTCAAATGCTCTCCCATACTTAAAGGTCCACTGACATGATGTTTGAACTTTGCATAAAATGGCACAACATATATATCTTGTATCATTCAGCTA
>JARVGV010000474.1:26003463-26019205 GCA_031762435.1 Hypsolebias longignatus
TCCATCCATCCATCCATCCATCCATCCATCCATCCATCCATCCATCCATCCATCCATCCATCCATCCATCCATTCCTTCATTATCTTCCACTTGTTCTGAAGTTGGGTCTCGGGGGCAGCAGCTTGAGCAGGGAGGCCTAGACATCTCTTTCCCCAGCCACCTCTTCTAGCTCTTGAGAGGACCCCAAGGCGTTCCCAGGACAACCAAGAGTGAAACCCGCTACCCAAAAGGGAAGAAGCAGGTAAATGTAATGGACAGATGGACGAGTCAGCTGATCACGCACATGTCTCCGCACCTGCTGTCATCTGCGGTGAAGGAAGTAGCAGATAAAAAAGCCAAAGTGAGCAGCGTGTTAATTAAAAATAGCCTTGTTCTATATTTTCCAAATGATTTTGCTTAAACAAATTAAAAAAAAAAAAAAAACGTCTAATTACGTATAACCAACCCAGGACCTCGGAGTTCAGCAAAATATAGCAGGTAATTTGCGGGGGAATTTTTACTTTACAAATAATTGACATGGCCGATTTGCACGGGATTAACAACACAGACAATCTCGTAATTGTTACAAATAGTATGTGGTCCCTAAGTAAAACTAATCCCGTGCGAATAGGGCTTTAGTCTCTCTAGTGTGTCTCCTCCCAGTCTGACATGCCCGAAGCACCTTCATAGGGAGGCGTCCAGGGAGCATCCTTACCAGATGCTCAAGCCACCTCTAATGGCTCCTCTCTATGTGGAGGAGCAGCGGTTCTACTCCAAGTCTCTCCCGGATAACTGAACTAAACTTATATAGAACAAAAGCACTTTATACGCCTGTTGACAAACAATTACATAGCAGTTCAGCAAACTATAGCAACAGCCAGACAAGAAAAGACCTCATATAATATTTGACCTTGGTAAAAACTGTAAAATGCATCGAAACGCCAGTTTGGTTGTGTTGAATCCAACTTTCTGTGATCTGTTTGACTGGTGTTGTTGCTGTGCACTAAGTGCCAGAGATCCAAACATGACTGGATTGTTTTTGTGTTTTGGCAAAATCCCATTGACCTTCTTTTTATTGTTTCTCCCCCATGTGTCTTTTGCTGAATTTAGTTAATGTAATGCTACAAAATAATCAAGGCACGTGATTTTGGATCAAGCCTCGTGTTTGCATGTGATTAAAAAAAAAGTGTGACCAGAAACGGGACAGTGTTTTGAACAGAACAGGGTGAATGAAGATATTTAGTGTTCCCACTGCATGGCAACCGCTAACAGGTAAAGGTCAGGTTAGACACATTAACAGGCCTGTAAAACTAACGTGCTGCTCCCGTACTGAAATTTGTGTCTTTCTTACAACAAATTAAGAGTTACAGTTCCACTGCAGAGTGCTAAATGCCAATGAAGCTATGAGGTGACATAATATAGTATATGTGATAGATAAAAACAAGTCTGATCAGCTGAGTCTTTAGATCTTGCAACAAAAATGCCAGTCAAAGAACTTGTTTGCAGAGTAAAACATGCTCACACATCTGCTTCTGTTTTATTGGAGAAGACCTTTATAATGTCTCATTTATGAGTCACAGGGGGAGGTGGGCCAAGAGAAGAAGGAAATATTTTTGTCTGAGACTGCAAATGATCAGGACCAGTTCATGCTGTTTTTCCCAGTGCTTAGAGCCCAGTGCTGTTAAAATGAAACTAACTCCGAGGCGTCAGATGTGAGAGTGGAAGGGAAATATTTTGTGCACGTCACATTAACTATTAAGCTCATGCAGCTGGGTTTGGAAGTCGAGTTACAAAGAAGCAAAGAGATTTAAGAACTGTACAGTGGAATGTGGTGCGTGAAGAGCAGGTCCAGTTGAAAAAGTTTACACCAAACCTGTGCAATAACTCCTCTAATTGTGATTAATTTCTTCAAAGTGAAGAACAGCAGCATGTTCAGAGCATAATGGCAATAAACTGCAGTGTCCATTTGTTCATTATTATAATAACTTTGGTGTCAAACTCCTAATTCTGAGGAACATTGTATTTTTATGTTTGGTTTCTTAAAAACAGGAACCACTAAGGCATCAGGGTTGTCTGACACTGTCAAGCATTTATGTGTAAAATCATAGTTCATGTGTTTGACTGAATTGTCAAAGCTAGAAGTGTTTGTGTGTGCATACTTTACATTACATATCAGACAATCTGGGTGTTTCGAACATTCACATAAACATTGGGTCGACTAATTGGCTGCGTGAGAATTCCTCCCCGCACGGGTTTGAAGCGAGAAGGAAGGGGCCGAGCTGAGCTTTTAAAAACTGATTGATCAGACACAGCGAGGGCGGCAGCTTCTACAGAGGATGACAGCAATTACCACAGCAGAACCTGTTGCGAACCGAACTTACACTGTCCGCCCGAATTCGTTGTCTTCAACATGAACTAACTGTCAGAGGAGAGAAACCACAGAGTATTTTCTTTCCTAAGTTTCTTAAATTCACATCAAACCCCAGAGAAGTTACAACCAAGACTGACATGGAAAAAAAAAAAAAAAAAAAAAAAAAAAAAACTTTCACCAACCATACCGTTCAGTTTCTGCTAAAAAAAAAAAGCACTTGTTAATGCAGCTCTGAAGCTTGAACTTTGACACCAAAAGAAATCAGAAAGTTTAAAATCCAAACATCCATTACCTTTACCCGTTTCTTCCATTTTGGGTTGTGGGGGTCGCCGGTGCCCATGTCCAGCTATCACTGTGCAAGAGGCGGGGGACACCCTGGACAGGTTTCCAGTCCATCACATGGACACAGAGTCAAGAGATACAAACAACCATTCACTCTCTCCCTCCTACAGGGACAATTTTAGAGTTACCAATCAGCCTGACATGCATGGTTTTGGTTTGTGGGAGGAAACCGGAGTACCCAGAGAAAATTCACGCATGCACAAAGAGAACATGCAAACTCCACCCAGAAAGGTCCCGGACCGGGATTTGAACTGGCAACCTAGAAGCAACAGCTCTGCCAACTGCCTGCACGAGACATTACAGTGTTAAACCCTCCAATGCTTCTGCAGCTTCAGTTTTAATTAGCGAGTTTCCTGCAGCTTCATCGGTACGAGGTTATTTCTAAATGCCTGCACTATAAGAGAGACTGTCTCCTAATGTCTGTTTGCTTCAGAGGCATGTGTGTGTTTGTGTGTCTCTGTGTGTGTGTGTTTGTGTGTCTGTGTGTGTACAATGTCCTGAGATCGAGACGGTCTGACGGTTTTGCCTGGAGCATCCTTGCAGGTAAAATGTAAAATACAAACACAGAAAAATAAACCAACTGGTATTGAAAAAAGTCCAAACCTGCTGGTTTTAAAGAAACATAAAATACATATAAAATAAGGATCAGATACTAATATTTTGGTTCTGCACTCTGCTGGTGTGAGACTTGTGAACTGTAGTTTTTAAGTGTCAGCTCCTGTTTTGTGTTTCAGTTCTCAGTTTGGCTCCTGTAATCTGGGACCGTCTGCCTTTAAAGATGACCCTGCGAGCTCTAATCCCGAGGCCTGTAGATCCCATCACATTTGGTTCATGACTTTAATGTTTTTCCTCTCAATGTGCCGTTTACTGTCTTGGTCCAACGGAAGATTCATTCCCACAGTTTCAGTGTAGACCTCTTAAGTGAACCTCAAGTAAGACATATTCCTTTCACTTTGCTTTTAAAGTAAACTGGACATTGACCAAACGGATCATTACCAGAACAGTTTTTCATGATGCCATCACTGTAAGTTCACTCTTTCTCTTGTTTCCACAAAGGATTTCCTCTTCAGTCACTGTAAAGGTCACCCCGCTCCACTTGACTAACATGCATGTACAGATCTGATTGTTTACTCCTATCCCTTAAACCGGAGGAGAAATCCCTAAAAAAACTGTAGGAAATGTTAAGATCGAAGAACTCCTATGTAACAAATTCAGTGGGTTATAGTTAGTTAAAAGCAGGGTATATTTACATAGTAAAAAATGGGTAGAATGAAGGTTTTACAGTGTTCCTTCACAAAATGTGCAATTTAATTTAGTTTCAATAACAAAAACTGCCAGTTTATTTTTAAAACATCATTTTATCTATGCAAGTATCTGTTGAATTGTTAACATTTGTTTAATTCATTCAACCTTTATTTACACTGGTAAATCTCACGGAGCCACGAGGACTCATTTACAAGAGAGACCTGCTTTAAGCAAAGAACACACATGAGGTACACACAACAATAAACTGTCATAAAAAGCATAAAAAAATGAAAGTAAATAAAAGTAGTGATATAAAACCAAATAAAAAACAAGCTACGTTAAGAAACAGGGTCAAATACTAAAAACAGGAACATGTCTGCATTGATTTTTGCAATTAACTTCAAAACATTTAGTTCCAGTAAAAGTTGGGATGAACAGTCGGTTCGCTGATTAATTTCTATAGTGTGGTAGTTTTTGAGATGACGGTTTTTCTGGACTGGAATTGAACTTAATGTTTTTGTTACAAGACGTTCAAGTAGGAGGGTTGCACTGTGCCACAGTTTGTAGAACTGTCGCCTCTCAGTGAGAAGGTTGCAAGTTCGGATCCTGGCCGGGGACGTTTCTGAGTGGAGTTTGCATGTTCTCTCCGTGCTGCGTGGATTTTCTCCGGGTACTCCGGTTTCCTCCCACAGACCAAAAACATACATGTTAGGCTGACTGGTAACTCTAAATTGTCCCTAGGTGTGAGTGAGCGAGTGAATGGTTGTTTGTCTCGTTTGTCTCTATGTGTCCCTGTGATGGACTGGAGACCTGTCCAGGGTGTCCCTCGCTTCTTGCACAGTGTCTGCTGGACATGGGCACCAGTGATCCCCAAGACCCGAAAAGGAAGAAACAGGTAAACATAATGGATGGATACTGTATTTTAACATCATACAGTATAGTCTCCATCCGTCTGTCCATACGTCAATAATCTTCCTATTGTCCCATCCATAACTTCTGATCCACTCCAGATACTTTACTGAAAGGTCACACACGGTCCATCGCTACAGATTGCTGTATCGCTACGTAAAGCTTGGTCGACTGTGGTATAATGTACCATATGTGGTACTCTTCTTTTTACAGCTCTGTGTTTGGAGTTGGGATGTTGAGAGCACCAGGGGTAGAAAACTCTACTCAACACGTTCAACAAAGACTAAAGCCAAGCATCGAGCCGTTGCTTTAGGAAGTTTGTAAGATGAGCTCGCTTTCATGATTAGTAGATTTACTTCAGTTCACCAGTTTACAAAAACATGTCTGCAGTTTGTTTCAGGTGTTGCAGTTAAAAGCAGCAACTGCAGGTACACCTGAGCTGTGACCCACACGCCTCTTAATGTGTCAGATGAAGAATGCACCCCCCCAAAAGCATGTCTCTTTTAGTTTTCTCTTAAAGGTTACTGCAGCTTTCTTAAAAACACTCAACTCACTCTGAAGCATTCAACAGAAAAAGAAAACATGGAAAGTTCAGCTTGCACTTACTGGCTCAAAAAAAAAAAAAAGTCAGTGTATTGTCAACATCTTCAAATATTTCAGTCTTCTTAAAAAAACAGCTTTACTTGTTTTTTTGTGTTTGTTACTTTCATTGAGTGCTAGTACACTCAAAGTCACATCATCGTTATCCAGTGGTGGACGACATCCTGTGTGAAAGTTCATTTGAACTGGACCTGTAAGAATTAAATATATAAAGTTTTGCACAAACCAAATCTGGAGTTAATGTTTTTCTCTACAGAGAACGACCAGATCAGATAAAAGCTCTAAAACACCGCAGACAGATGAGCACTCTAAAAATTGTATAACGTACTTTACATTTTTTTACATCATTATTTAGTATTTAGCACCAATTAAAACAATTTTCTATATTTATCCTTTATGTGCAGTGATTCATGCATCACCATTCATCATCAGACTGGAATAAGTGGAAAAGTGTTTAACATAATAAATGTCATTTATTCATGACAAATAAATAAATAATAACAATAAATAAAACGTGACTAATCACAAATATGTCTGCTGAGGTCAGTTCTAATCGTTGATGACCCCAGATCTAGTCTCTAAAGTAAAAACAATCTGGGATTACACGTTAGATTTGTATAAGAAAAGGCAATAATTTGTTGTTGCATGTGACAAACGATATGACGGAGCTCTTGTTCAGACCACAGGTCATAGAGCTTTGGAAGCTAAAACGCATTTTGCTCCCAAAAAAAGTTACAACCTGAGAAAAAAGTGTCAATAAAAGTGACTGTAAGTGTTGGAAGGCAGGTGGGCAGTCACCATCATCTGAAATCACAGCAGCAGTGGAACGGAAATGGGACTTTAATCCGCTGCTCCGTGACAGAGACTGGATGTGAGGCTCAAAGAAGATGAGGGAGCAAGAAAAACTGCGAGGGGGGAGAAACGGGGGTGGTGGTGGTGGGGGTGGGGGAGGACAGGAGACAAGCTGGGTGGAAAAATTCACTTCCACAGTTGGCTGATCTAGGAAATCGTGCAATCTCCGAGCAGCCCAAAAGCAAAGGCAGATGAGCCGTGTCTCTCCGTCTCTCGTCTGTTCCCTCCATCCATCTTCCTCCCCTCTCTTCCTCACCTGCTCGTTCTCCAGTCGAGCTGCCACGGCACTTTTCTGCCTTCCTCGCTCCTTTATTCTCTCTCATCTGTTAGCCTGCACTGCAGTCGCCCCGTCCACCCAGCGTCTCTCCTGCCCTCGTGGCGTCCGGCGTGGCTTGTCCAAAACCACACTGGGGCTCTCAGCGGGCTCGTTTCCTGCCTCCAGGCCTCACGGCGACCACTGGACCCTCCTGCAGCGTTACAACCGATGGGCAGACTGCTCTCAGCCGGCCCTGATTGGGATTCAAAGCACGAGTTGGAGGGACGAACAGGAGAGGGAGGAACTCTGATGGCAGCTTCATTTTCCTTAGCTTTGACAGAAGCTGGGACAGAGAGGAGTTTGGTGGATTCTTGTCTGCCTGATTGAAAACCAGTTGATGTCGTAGTGTACGTCGTCCATTGACGCTGCCAAAACGTTGATGCCCACCAATGCTTTTCCCACATAAACATATTTGTAACAACCATAAAGACCACTCTTCATGCATGTGGAACAATAACCAAGGGCTGTGTATGTTACAAAGAAGGTCAAGTATGGATGAGTGTGTGTTGCGTGTAATGGCAGGAGTAAACGGCGCACAACAAGGACAAATTGAGATGCTCTAACAAAGCAATTACATCTTCTAATAAAGCTGTAATTGTGTTTCATTACGCCGAGACGACGTCTACTTGCATCATCTTTTATTTCCGCGCTCACCGAGTGGTGTCTGCTCGCTAACCTCTGTCTGCCTCGCACAATGCTTATTATGCTTAGGGTGGCGATCACACATGCTGCAAACAAGCCCCCGCACATGCACAAAGCTGCACGACAAAGCGAGGACAGCCGCTAGCGTCGCAGAGGAGATCCCTCCATTGAGAACCTGTAATTATAGACCCTGTCTCAAGATAAATCAATTAGCGCCAACATATAGCTTTTAATTTAATCCGAAGCTAATTAAAGTGGGGAGATGAGAGGAGGTGGGGAGCAGGGGGATGTGATGGAGGTGTGCAGAGGAGGAGGCTGGGGAGGGGCGGGGATTGTTCTGGTCCCCAGGTTGAACCACGCTGAGCACGATGATTGAAATGAATTCCTCTGGCGCTTTGGTTTGGGATGTGCGCTGTTAGCTCAACATCACAGAGCTGCCTGACTGACAGGTGACACTCCGGAAGAATTCAACAGCTCTTTACAAGAGAAAAACTAAAACTGGAAGAAGGCAGGACAGGCATGAAACATTGTTCATGTGCGTGGGAAAGAAAGAGAAAATGCAGGAGAAAAAATAATCTGCCTCAGAGGAAAGCTTCTCAGGCACAAGTTGAATGTATTTACTCCTAAACAAATAATATCTTACCTGCTGTACATAGCTCATTTTAATAGCTTTGATTCAAAGAAGTAAAGTTTTTAATGACCAGATTGAAAAGCCAATAGCTACCGTAATTTCTGGACTATAAGCCGCTACTATTTTCACATGCTTCGAACACTGTGGCTTATACACTGTGGCTAATTTATGGATTTTTCTTTTTTGACGGGCTAATGAGGTTCATGCTGCCAAAATATTTATCCTCGTCACACCCGCGCGCTCACATAACTAATCAATACACATCTCTCTTGGGAGGCGTATCCTTGCGACTCAATAGATATGTGTACATGGACATACGTAATCGGATTAAACCACCCGTTTTGAACGTTATCAACCATTAAATGGCCGTTATTACTTATTATCAGCCCCATACATAGCGGTCGAAATGCCCCTCCTCTACCTCCTAGTACGTTCAAAGTTATGTTGCTAGCTTAGCGCGCATCATAGCCTCGCATGGTTAGGTTTAAAGTAAAGCATCTTCTGTTGAGTTTCGGGTCTTGGTTAGGTTTAGGCACAACGGTAAGGGGGTTAAGTTTAGGTTTGGGCGTCTGGGTCAGATGTAAGTTTACGTTTAGGAAACGGGTTACGTAAGCCGAAAAAAAGAACCACACACTTCCTGGTTTGCACACGTCACACTCTGCCTGTTACCAGCAAAAATCACGATAATAATGTAACTTTGCACCTGTTAGGAGGTACAGGAGGGACAGTCTGACCGATACGAATGGTGATGATAACAAGTAATAACGTCCATTTAATGGACTGACAACATCCGAAGCCGCTGTTAGAAGTAGTTTGGTGCTTTGTTAGTCTTGTGTGACTTTGCATTATTTTGCTTATGATTTGGTTAGAGTAAGAAATAAACTTTGGATTTTGTGTCTAAAGTATGTTAGTATATAAATAAATTAAAAAAAACACTGGGGACATGATGATCTATTGAAGTTGAATTGAAGGGAGCTTTACTTTTATTTGTCTTATCAAGATGTTTTACTTCTCAACTGAGGAGCTTTCTCGGTTAAAGTATCATGAATGCAGGTTGAAAGGAGCTAAGTTCTTGAATGAGAAGCAAAACATCTTCAAGAATAATAAAAAAAAAAAAAAAGTCCATTGGTCATTGATTCAATGAGCAAAGATGTTTCTTGAGCAGAACTGTTTTTCAAAACTTAAAAAAGTCCATAAAATTAATAAATAAAGCGATTTTACTTTGATTTAAACAAAAGGGGGTATTTATGTTAATTATGGTCTAATATTCATAACAGCACTTGTTTTTGCATTTTTTTTTTTTACATACCACCCATCACTGTCCCTGGTTTAACTCCAAACCCTGCTGTGATGCCCTCCCTCCTAACCTCCTCTCTGCTGTGTTCATACTGAGGCCTGATATCTTGTTTCTCCTCACCAGAAGACGACAGTGTCTCACTGCTGGAACTGATTGGGGATCCTCCTCCAGATGAAATCCTCAAAGTTGAAGGACCCGACAACAAGCCTGGCTACCTCTTCGGTCCAGACACCAACACAGGCCAACTGGCTCTCGCCCACTTCCCAAGCTCATTCTACAGAAACTTTGCCCTCATCTTCAGTGTGAAACCCACTTCTGACAATGGTGGAGTCCTCTTCTCCATCACAGATTCCTCCCAGGAGATCATGCATGTGGGTGTTAGACTTTCCGCTGTGCAGGAAGACAAACAGGAGGTCGTATTTTATTACACCGAGACAGACTCGGAGCAGTCCAAAGAAGCAGCCAGGTTCCACGTGCCCACGATGACCGAGACCTGGAACCGCTTTGCTATTTCTGTGAGGGACGACAAGGTGACGTTGTACCTGAACTGTGACGGAGAGCCTCAAGTGAAGCGCATGAAGAGATCCACAAAAAAGATGGAGCTGAAGCTTGGTGCTGGGGTCTTTGTTGGGCGAAATGGAGGGTCGAAACCTGACAAGTTTGAGGTACGTACACAGGCTGTGACTGCTGTCAACTAAATAATATAGTTTCTCTGTGATCAAGTAAACATTAATACTTAGCTGCAGTACTGAATAGATAAATCTTGTTATAGACACATCACTAAACATGTGCTTTCTGCAGGGTAAATTAACTCTGAGACACGACTCCTGCTGTGTGAAACCTTGGCAAAGTGCATTTAAGTGTTTTTGGTTTCACTAATTATATGAAGCATTTCAGCTGAATGACTATCATGTGATTCTTTAGATTAAACTGGTTTGACACCAAATCATAATAAACATGTCTGTAGCCCCCAGCCATTCTTTTGTAAGTACCTAAAACACATCATGTTTGGATTTTAATTAACATCAGTCAGCTGATGTTCTATCAGCCAACGACTGCTGACCTCATATGTTGGAGGTTTATTAGTGCAGCAGAAGTGATTCATAACTAAGTTTTTGTTTTTTCCTTGATGGATATTGTCACAGAACAATGTTTTAATTTATACACGTCTTATTGATTTGTTTTGTTTCTTATTTATCCTTTAAAAAATGCACCTTGGCGTTTTCTTGACATATGATGACCACATTCTCAGTAAAGAGTTTTTTGTTGTGATGCTACTGATTTTCAGTTATTTCAACAACAAATGGCCTTCTTGTTTTGTTAAAATAAAATAAAAATGCTATTAGAAGCACAAAACTAAACAAAAAAAATAATACTTTTGACAAAAAAAGACAAATTGTGTTCTATTTAAAAAAAGCCACAATGTTACTTTTTTGGGGGGTCAAAAAAACTTATGTTATTTTGTTTATTTGTCATATGCAGAATAACACAGGGTCAACAGTGCACTGACATGTTCAGGATGAGAAGAACTGATTTGACTTAAAAAAAAAAAAAAGAAAAGAAAAGAAAAGAAAACTAAAGCATGCAATAAGGGTAAAAAATGAAGTACCAAAAGGTGAAAAAGAAATAATATTTACAAGGTCCAAAACAAATATCATAAATTACAACATGGTAGAATATTACAAAGCAGGTTGAATTTGTATGAAAAAAAGTATTTCACAGGTAGTACTATAAGCTGAAATGCACATGTTATATATTGCACATAACATATAGTATGTGCAAAGTACTTCCAAGGTATTTCTTCACAGCTAGATAGTTTATAAGAAATACATGTTCACAAAATGCTTTTTAATGAAAGCTTGACTATATTTGTCCTTCAGGACTGATCTCTTAAGCGCTACGTGTAGTTGTGCTGTGTTGTAGGCACAAAGTCAGTGATTCTCAGTTAAAGACGTGTCGATTTGCTCACAATTTCTTGTTCACAACTAGCACCAACAATCATAGTCTAGCGAGATTCAGGCTTGTGACTTTTAATTTCCCCTAATCATTTGGAACTGGAAATGTATACAGTACAAATATGAAAATGTTCAATCTACTCAAAGCCAAAAATCATGAAGGCCGCAGTGATTGATCCTTTTCATGTTGAGAACTTAAGGTTTATGATGAGGATCTAAAGTGCTATGATAAAAGAAAAAGGGACAAATGGTCAGCTAAACATCCAACAGAAAAGGTTTTGTCCAACTCAAAAACACCCATTAAATTTCTGCAGAAAGAAACATTTGAAATATCAAAGAGCCATTTATCTTCAAAGTTCTCCTAAAAGCTCCATTTGGTGTTTTACTCGGGACATAAATGTGTCTAAACAGTCAACTTCAAATATACCAGCAGAGACACCACAGCTAATGGCTTTGATAGCCAGGAAGATAGCGTTCACGCTATCAGTGTGTTTCCTGTGTGGGAGCTTGTAACAGATTGTGTTATTGAGGCAGAAATACTGACACTTCACAGAAAGAGGTTAAACCAGACTTCAATAGTCCCAGTTATTTAGTAGACAGGGGGGGATTCCCTGGGATGATTAAAAAACACATACCAGCAAGTTCAGAGACGAGCAGCCACGTTTATGTGAGAACAAGTGCTATTCTGACACGAACATGTGTATCATCATACACCAAAGATGTGTTTTCCAACAGGGTGTGATCAGTGAGCTGAGGGTGGTGGGAGACCCCCGTGCTGCCGAGAGACTCTGTGAGGAAGAGGAAGATGATTCAGATATGGTGAGTTAATTTTAAAAAAAAAAGATAATTAACCACAAGTACATTTTCCTGGATGTTCACTGCAGAACAATAGAAATATTTTCTTTGTTTGTTGAAAATGAACATGTCTAATCAACCTCAGGTGCTGTCTCCTTTTACAAATGTAATTTATCTACATTATTGAGTGAAGGGTTTGCAAATCCAAAAAAATGAAAAGCGAAACAGTGAGGTTTACACTGTCCATGTGCTCTTTTTAAAAAAAAAAAAAAAAAAAAAAAAAAAAACATTTCTTACACTACCTGGAAAAAAAAACAAAAAAAGTTAATTCAGGTCATCTGGACAGTTTCTTTTTTGTCAAAATGTTTCCTCCTTTATCCAAAGGACTTCGTCAGTCTGAGGAGCCACAACAAATTCAGCCACATAAACAGCACACTTATAGTGGGCCAACCAGTTTGCTGGTGATGCGATGGTTTCTGGAGCCCACCCTCTCCCCCTGTTGGCGTGAGTGTTCTGCTTGTGGGACTGAGTTTATTGTGGCTCCTCGGACTGTTGAAGTCCTTTGGATGGAGGATGAAACGTTTCAAGAACAAAAATAAATAAAACCATCCAGATGAATTTTACATGGATTTTCGAGCATGGACTTTGATACCTGCAAAAACCTTCTTGAACATATCTAGGATGTCTGGTTGCAGCATCCGTCAACAGCAGGATGGCAAAGGCGTGCAAGCCCCGCCCTAACAGTCTCAGTTTGGCTAACACTTCTAGTCTTTGTTAATTAGTTTGTTAGTTTCTTTGGTCATCTTGGAAATATAACATTGTGCACCCTCCTCTTCGTCTCAATGCTGTAAACGTGGAGAACACCACCAAAATCAGTTGATTTGTTATGCAGATGTATGAACTTATGTATATTAACATTAACAATACCAAGAACAAAGTAGGCAAAATATGAAAAAAGTAAAATAAAAACTGCGATATGAGACTTTATTACAAAACTGGATCCAACCTCAAGTGGAGAATGATTTAAAGGAATCTTTTGCAGACAATGTAAGTGAAATCACACATTTGGCTGTTCTAAAGATCCATTACCAGTATTGTGCAGTATCTAGTCAAAAGTCCAACAAGAAGAGTTGCATTCACTAATGTAATTGGCATTTTGTTGAAGTTTTTATGAGCCTGTTAAAAATAAGAAAGGCAAAATACCTGTTCCATAAAATGATTTTGTATGAAAAGTGAAAATAACTGATGTGAATTAGGTGACCCTTTCAATCCTTCATTGTGAGGCTGCAGTGGTGGGTTCTTTCTTTTGAGCTTGTTTTTGTAAACCCGTTTGTTTCGCAGGTGAATTCTGGCTCCTCTGAATCTGGTAAAGTCACAAATTCATGGCACACTTGGGGCAAAGAAATGCATCATCTTTTAAATGCTTTAAAGTACAACAATGGTTTTAGTGAACAATCCATTTAGAGTTTTTCCCAAAGACAAATTACCGTATTTTTTGGCATATAATTCTCTCCGGAGTATAAGTTGCATCAGTCAAAAAAAGCATCATGAAGAGGAAAAAGCATATACAAGTTCCTTTGGCGTATAAGTCGCGTTTATTATGTGTCACTGCTGACCCGTTGCATTTATTAGGCATCACCACTGACCCCCGGGAAACGTGGGCCAGTGTCGTGCTAAAAGTCAATTGGCAGCAGTGGGAGCACTCACGGGAGGATTCACTGTTGCAGTTCTTCGAAATTTAACAAGATTATCACTCAAAAAAACAATTATTTGTTTGCTTGACATTGCAGCAAAGGTGGGTCTCAGTTGAACTTTTTTCCTTAATAAATGCACTTTAATGGTCGATGTTTGGCGGGGTGGCGGGTAACAGTACAGAAAAAACATATACACCTACCAGTAGTTTTCAAAAGCCTACAGGGCCCTCTTGCACCTCTAGAGGCTGCATATGGTAATGTTTATTCTGGTTCATGTCAATATGAATTAACATTTAAAGTGTCGGTCAAAAATTGTGTTATGAATATGGGAAAAAAAAAAAAATATATATATATATATATACAGTATGTTGCTTTGTTGAATACGTCGCAGGACTGACAAATCTATGCAAAAAAAACCTGACTTGTACGCCAGAAAATACGGTACTTGATATTAGTTGTCTAAAGTCAAGTTATATAATACATATTTACATCTACATTCATTTAACCAGGCAAACCCATTTAGATCAGAGATGTCATTTTCAAGGGAGGACCTGAAGGCAGCTGAAACATGTTGTTGGACTGAGCCACACAAACACAAGAGGAACATTCAGACTCATGCAGCCCAAAACTATACAAAGTGGTTTAGTACACAAACAGGCGTAAACCGAATTTGACAATAAATAAATAAGACGCACAGCTATATTTTACAGGGCACTTGTGGTGTTTATATGATTTTCTGCAGTCCTCATCAGGTGTTAGTAATTTCCGCAATAATTTATCATAAAGCGGCCATATAAAAAGTAATGGGTAAACACATCTGTCCATGACTTACTAAGCTCAAGCACTTGTTGACAGTGATGGTGCAGATGGCAAAGTTAGTACAGTTAAACAGTGTACGAGAATCATTACTGTCCCAAAATATGCCCATTTATAAATCTGTCTGATGTCTTGTTTCACTAACAGTAAATCTGTGATGATAAAAGTCTGGAATCACTTCTGACCCTGGCCACCCACATGTAAACACAGGTGCCTCACTGCAGTCCACCATCAGCCCTAACTGTTATTTAGTGAAACATTTGCAGCTGCTCAGCACACTCAGACCACCAAGATCATGTCCTGACTGACGGAACGAACGTCGTTCGACGTTCAATGGTTTCTGGTTCCAGCCCGTCATCTCAAACGATATCTGCTTTGTTCTGGTTTGGAGACGGACTCATTTACACACCGATAAAATTAAGACCGAGCTGAATTCAATTAACTAATGGTGATACAGAGACACAGCTCTCCTTGTTGGTTTAGCTTTTTAACCACTTTCATTTGAATTTGTTTAGTGGGAGATGATCTGATAACTTGCTGGGGGACCTATCGGCAACAGCAGGCAGGTAGAATCCAAACTGTAATTTATTAAATGGAAACAAAGCAATGGGTTTATGTTACACAAGACCCAAGGCATACGAAACAAGACCGACAAGTGGTGCTGTACTCTGAGTTTTATCTGTTGGGGAAGGATTGATGAGTGAGTGAGTGCAGCTGGGTACAATTACAGGTGAACAGCAGGTGTGTGGCAAGGTAGCTGAGGAAAAACTACGAACAGGAAAACAGAAATTCAACTGCCAGGCTGAACAGGTAACAGAAAAAGAAAAAAACAGAATAACTAAGTAACAAAGACTCTGGCAGAAAAATTAACAGGATCATTGAAAACGTCTTATATAAAACTGATAAAACATGGATATTCAATCAAAACTAACTAACTAACTACAAAGTAACTAAAACTGGGAAAAACAATCACATAAAATATCCCAAAACTGTGACGTCTTACATAAAGGACAATATATTTCAAATGATGGATTTCCAAATGGGGCAGCACAGTGGGCAGAGCTGTTGCTTCTCAACAAGAAGGTCACTGGATCAAATCCCAGCTGAGGGCCTTTCTGGTTGAGGTTTGCATGTTCTCTCAGTGCATGTGTGGGTTTTCTCCCTATATTCCCAACATATTGCACAATTCTAGATTGATAGATACTTTATTAATCCCGTATTAATTACGTAGAGTTATTAATTTTGTTATGTAGTTTGTGTATTATAGATTAGAATAATTATGTAGTTATTAATTTTG
>JARVGV010000474.1:26354203-26369987 GCA_031762435.1 Hypsolebias longignatus
GCAAGACACTGAACCCCTCATTGCCTCCGATGTGTGTCCCATCAGTGTATGAATGTGATAAAGCTCTGATTAGTCTTAGTAGAGATCTAGTAGAGTGCTGTGTGAATGGGCAAATGAGGGCACAGATTGTGTTGTAAAGAGCTTTGAGTATTTTTTATCAGATAGAAAGGTGCTATACAAGTACAGTCCATTTACCATTTACCATTTAAAGAAGATATTTAACTGCGATTACTTGATTGTTTGGCATAAAAAAATAAGGGACGAACAGACGCAAACGAGAAAGTCAAATCTAGGCCACTTGGTCTCTAAACATAATGTCTACATGCAAATAAAGAGAAAATGCACAAAAGTTTGAGAACTGATTAACTGCATTATACAAAGTGAATATAATTAACAGCGAACAGGTCTGTAGTGAATAACAAGCTGAACACAGGTGTGAACAAAAACCAAGTTATTGTTATTGTTGTTGGATGTTCTACAAACTTTGATTTTTCCCAAAGACTTTGAGTTTATTTACTTGGACTTTTTGATCCCAGAAAGTCTGATTACAATGAAGTTAATTAACTCTGAGTACTTTAACTGTCCTTCTGCTCTTGGGTCAAATGACCCCCAAGAACTCAATTTCAAAACTGAGGCCTCCAGAATCTTTTTGTTCTAGAATACACCAAATACATATGTACTAAGTACACAAGGATGCATCAAAACTTTTGAATTACAGGTAATCTCAAAATTTTAATTTCTGATTAATTTGACCAATAAAGCATTTTATTCTGAAAAACAAACTGGTGGCTGAGGTAGCTCAGTGGTCAGTGCCACAGTTTTGAAATTCTGAGATTGCGGGTTCAAGCCCAGGTTGTGTCAGGAAAGGCATCTGGCATAAAACAACTAGCCAAATCATTCAATCATCCAACCTTTATTTAAACAGGTTAATCCCAGTGAGCCTCTGGGGCTCATTTACAAGAGAGACCTGATAATTATTCATGTGAGTTTGCTCGCTGTGGTGACCCCTGAAAAAAAGCAGCTGAAAGAAACGTACCATTTTGAAAAACCAACAACAAAAGCAGATTTGAAACCCAAAGCAGCGTCTGAATTGATACTGGAAACTGTGTGAAGCTTCACCTCGAATAAAACTTGTTAGCAAATCAGACATTTCTGAGCGATCCTGCTCTCTATTCTTTATCTGTTATTCTACTTCCTGCTTTCTTTCTCTCACTCACCCACTGCATGTCTTCAGCTCTTCCACTTCATCTCCTCAATTTAATAAATGCTTCTTTCTTTCATTGTCTCTCTTGCTCTCCTCCCAGGCAGTCATTTTTGTCCCATCTCTACTGGTCACTAAAAGGCCTGGTACGTCTCGGTGGACAACAGAGTCCGCTTTAGCTTCCATAGTGTCTAAGTTTTTGCCAAATCTTTAATTGTGCTGTCAATAACCTGATCCATCTGACATCAGAAGCAAGCTCTCTCCTAGTTGAACTGGTAAACAACTTAACAAGCAGTTATAGCATCCACCACTAAGACCAGTGCTGTAATTTCAGGAAAACTGATCTCTGTCCATTCCAAAATTTATTGGGCTTCTTCTTTGCCCATGCCTCAACAATCCATCAAGTTCCAAATAAAAAAGCATATACAAATAAATCAGACCTTTTGCTATTTCTGAGGAAAACAACAGAAGAAACAACTTCTAGTAACTGCCTTTTTGTAGTCTCTAGAAGGCCACATTTCACTTGATAATCTCTGTGTTGCTAAGGAAATTGTGTGCAAGGAGTACTTTATGACAGGCTGAAGGTACTGACTGTTGTATTTACAGTGATGGTTCAGATTTTTTTAAGTGGGGTTTTGTGGAAAGGTTATGAAAATGAACATCATCCTTGTAGATAGCTTTTTGAATGACGTTAGTTTGGATAAATCAAGTGTCATTCTGACCAGCTAACAGATGGTCCTTATCAAAGTGGATTGCTGAAGTCTTGAAACTGCTCCAGGCTAAGAAGGTTCATGATGTTTCTCATCAACCTTGTTTTAAAAACTCTAAGACTGCTGTCATTTTTACATGAACCCTTCATTGCCTCCGATGTGTGCCCCATCAGTGTATGAATGTGATAAAGCTCTGATAAATCTTTGTATAGATGTAGTAGAGTGCTGTATGAATGAGAAAATGAGGGCACAGGTTGTGTTGTAAAGTGCTTTGAGTATCTTGTTAAGATAGAAGTACAGTCCATTCACCGTTTAGTTGTGTAGATGTCTAAGAGCAAAAAGGGGCTAAAGCAGCTACCCCAGGCTGCACCTATGTTACAGCCAGGACTGCTGGTAATGTCAAACTGTCAGTGGTGAAACAGGTTTATGACATTCACACAAACTGCTCTGAGATTGGCCTGGGTTATTTTAAGGCAGAAGCAATCTACTTTGGTCTTGATAATGGTTGGACACACTGTCAGTTTGTCAGTCTGGCAACAGTTAAACTAAATTTCTCCTTGCTGAAGTTATTCAAAGAGCCATCTACAGCATAGGGCTGGACAATAATTCATTGTCAATAATGTCACAATATTTCATTCTTTCAACCTTTATTTAGGCAGGTTAATCTCATTGAGCCTCGAGGACTCATTTACAAAAGAGACCTGGCTACAAACTAAGAAAATACTTTTATTATTATACTTTTATTCATTGATGGTGATGTGAGTTTTAAGCACATTTGCAATATTTTCATATGATTACAGCGTTTCATTGACACTTTTCTTTTTCAGAACAGAAAACACATAACCACGCAAGTGTGTAGTGACGCAGATGTTACGTAGAGCTTGAGTCCAGAAGGAGTTAGCGGTAGCAGGCTAGGCTAGGTTCCAATGGGCGGTAAGTTTTCACTTCAAAATGAGAGCGTTTCACTGACAAATTTCTTTTTCTCTTTGGGTTGAAGTGCCGCTTCAACTCGAACAGAAAAAGCTGCAACACACAACTACATATCGGTAAGTGTGTGGTGACGTAGATGTTACGCAGAGAACGAGTACAGAAAGTGTTAGCGGAAGATAGCTAGGCTAATCTCCAACGTGCATTAAGTTTTCGCTTCAAACTGAGTGCCCATGACCGTCAGAAAGTGACTGAACAAGCTTTCACAAGTGAAGAGAAAGCAGATGACATAACTGATAAGAGCGGAAAGACTAATTTGGCTGTGTGGAATTAGTTCGGCTATCTAAGATCAGATAAACTGCTGCAAAATGTGAGTTGTTCCAACTAGCGGTGGGAACACATCTTGTTCCACTCGATAGAATACGCTGAAAGTCAGAATGAAGCACAATAAAAGTCTGAGCCACAGTGTCCCGACGTTTAAAAGGTGAACGTTAATTTATTTGTACAGTTTGTACAGTGTTTCTGAGGCTTTTATATTGTTTATATTGATATTGGAATTATATCATCGACCAAAATTAAGAAATATGTTGTGATAAAAGTTTTGGCCATATCGTCCAGCCCTACTACAGCAGGTACGATATTGGGTGTGATGATCTTTTTACAGTTTCCCACTTCAAACAGTGTTACTTGTGTCTTTTTTTCACAGCTATGATTTATCTCATATATTTAATTATTTCTCAATAAACAAAAGACGATAACTTGGCTCAAACCAAATCACGACAAAGGTTGTATCATACTGCATCCAAAGCTAAGAAACTAGCTCTCATTTACGCAGTTGCATGACAAAAATCTTGTCATTTTGCTCCGGTAGTAGCTATGTCCGCCTCTTCTCAACAAAAGGACCGACTGTTTCTCACGTGTAAAGTTTTGTGTGACTGATTAGAAGTTTGTCCGTGTGTTTGTCAATGCAGAAAAGCACTCGGCAGTAATGTTGTCATTTTGCTTCAACTATTCCAAGGCAGTCAGAAAATACATTAGCTGTACGACTCTTCAAGACACTTCTATGGTCAAATGACCAAAAACCGGATGGAGCGCATGCAGACATTATGTGTGGAGAAGTCCATCTGCTGGAAAGTGTGGTGCTCTCTTCATGACAGATTTGTGGCCAAATAATGGATTCAGGGACCAAGTGGAGACTTAGGCGGGAAGAAAACCATACCATAACTGCATAAGGAAGGGTTTTCCCAGGATTTCTGTGCCGTGCGTCTCATGGACTTTGAAAGGTGTGAGTGAAAATAATATTTCGCAACCACGTGACCATGAGCTGATTGTTCAGCTTCAGATATTGTGTGACTCTCATGATAGCTCAAAGGTAACGAGTCAAACAAAGAAATAAAGTCAGATTTTTAGTAATGAGCATGTCCTCATTACAGTCATGCCATTTGTTACTGATGACATCTGCTTGTAACATCAGGTGTTTCTTTAATGAACATGCAGTTCAATTAGTTACAACAGACTGCCTGCTCATCAGTGACATGACCCGTGTTAGCTCTTATGTTGTTCACAGGGGGGGGGGGGGTGTTACGCTGAAGCGTCATCGTCGACCATCTCTATTTATAACCAAGCTTGTACACAGTAGCAGATGATGTCATGCTCATCCTCCAGGGGTATATGAAACTATTCATCTGCAGGAGAGAGGTCTCCTTTGTGAGAACATACATCATTGAGGTATGGGTGCCTGGAGCTGTGTTCGTTCAGATCAGAATTACAGCTGAGAAGAAAGAAAACCAGGAGATAAAACCTCAAGAAATGGAGCAAAAACCCAGGGTAATTTCCTCCAGTTAATATTAGAGAACGATTAGGCTATTAGCTGTTGGAAGGTTTTATCTCAGGAGGGGAAAAGCTGACTAAGAGAAACTTTGGCTGAATTGTTTAGGTCTGACTGTCTTTAGGAGATAGAAGAGTTAGTTTTGCATTTATCACTCAAGCCTGATGAAGGTGGTCTGATACTCAGGCAAATCAGTCAAAGGGATTAGGTTTATAATATTCAGCAGATCAGCTGTAAAGTAGTGAATAAAATAGACAATGAACACCTCACTCTCCAGAGACAGCTTATCGTAAGGGTCTCTGGTGAATGCAGTGGCAGCTCAGGCCAACGTGTGACTCAGACAGAAGGGAATCTCTCTCAGCCGTCACTGAGGAGCCATTGTTAAGGCGAAATAAAGAGCAGTATTGACTCCCCTCATCTGCTGGTTCTCTAAGGACCAACTGGTGTGGTTTGTAGTGGGAGGATAGATGAATGGATGATGTGACTGATGCTGTGATTGTGGGGATTTTTAAATTTCTAAGAAAACCATTTAGACCCACTAGACCCTGAAACAAAGAAATTACTAAATATACCTGGGCTTGATGAAACAGTGCAATCATGTCACCACACATATTAAGACTCAACAAGTATGAGTTTTATTGTAGCTAAGTATTAAGAATAAAGTCAATCGTAAATATTCGGAGTCCAGTCACAATGAAAAGATCATGATAATGATCATTCCCAGTCTGTGGGTATTCACTGTTGTATTTTGGCCATTCTAAGACCAAACCACTGTAGACTTTAAAGGTTGGATGGGTGCTACTTGTGTTTTTAATCTTCAAATCAAACCAAAGATTCTCATTTAGATTGGAAAACAAGACTGACTGGACCAGTCTAGGACATTAAAGTTCTATTTAAACCAGTAAAGTGGTGCTTCTGCTATGTTTTGGGTCAGCGTCCTGCTTGAAGGTTTGTCCCAGAGTACAATCTCTGGAAGAATCAAGCAAACTTCCCTCAAAGGCTTCTCTGGACTTTGGTTCATCCATCTTTCCTATAACTGACCAAATTTGACTTTATCAAGACTTTCTGATGAAAATCCTCCCCACAGCATGCTGTTGCCACCACCATGCTTCTCTGTGGCGATGATGTTCTCGAGACAATGAGAGGTGTGAGGTTTGCCTTGGACATGGCCTTATCTTTGATTGCCAGAATGTTCAGTTTCACTCTCATGTAACTTCCTCACCTTCCTCCACAATTTGGAAGATCCTCCCCCAGAAATTTTGAATTAATTAGATGTGATTTCCTGCATATTGGTGTATTTTAACGGGTTGTTAAACATCTACGTTTACCTACATTTGTAAACACGGCGCTTATGTCAATCATCCTTCCCCTACCTCCCTCTTACTTGATGGTTCCGAGTCCAACACGGTCCCTGTTCCAGGTACGTCCTCCATCTGTTCATGGCAGCCTGTGGGCTCCTGCCCGTGTTCGGCTTCCTAGTTAGCTCAGCCCTCACCCCCACTACTCTTTTAGATGCTGAGATTTTTTTAAGGGTAGACACAGAAATGCTTACTTGAAGTGGCAGCTCACATGATATTAAGAAGTTCTAAGTGGCTGTGGTGTTTAAAATGAGTCTTTATGTAATTATTTTCAGATTACACATCCAATAACAGTTTTATTCATTCAAGGTAGTCATTTTTGTTCATAACTTTATCATAAGTAAGCCTGAGAGTTACCTGGTCCAAGTAAACAGTTACCAGAACTCACCGTCAAAACAAGAGTTCCTAGATCATGTTTCGGCAGGATCTGGCTCCAATTAAGCCCTGGTCCTAGGTACAGTTACTCCCATCTCTGAAGCTCCATCAGATTTACCTTTCTCTGATCAAAGTCCTCTTTGCCTGGTTATAGTAAGTTTGATGGACAATTTGGACAACCCGTCTTTGGCAGGTTTGCTGTGGTGGTATCATCTTTCCTTTTCCTAATAATGAATGCAATGGCATGCCATGGGATGTTCAGGGTTTGGGACATTTTGGAATTTTTTAATACTGCAGCTCCGATTTGTGCGGAAAGTTATTTGGTGTTCATTCAAGGGAAGGTAAAAACATGTGAATGTATTCTGAGATCATTTAACACTTTGATTGCACACAGGTGGATGTTTCAAAAATATTGTAGGGATTTGAGATTTTGTTAGTTTTGTTATCATTTGTGTTTTATGCTTACATTTATTTTATGGTTTGTGTGATTCCTGTATGTGTTCAGTATTCACCCCCACTGTTAGTTTCATCTCCTCTGTCCTCACCTGTTCCTCATTCCTGTTAGTCATGACTGTTTCCACTCTTCCATTTAACATCAGTCCATATACCGTATTTTCTGCCGTACATGTCGCACTGCCCTATAAGTTGCATCAGTCCAAATACTGTATGTCTAATAAAGTAGAAAAATCCATAAATATGTCGCTTCGCCGTATAGGTCACATCTATTATGCGTCACAGCTGACGCGTCGTGTTTGTTATGTGTCACCGCTTACAACCCAGAAATGTGGGCCGGTGTGGTGCCAAAAACCGATTGTCTGCCAAATGGTGGCTGCAGGAGTGTGTACAGGAGAACTTTAACAAAAATTTAACAAGATAAACACCTAAAAACAAATATTTGTTTGCTTGAAATTATAGCAAGTGTGTCTCATTCTAACTTTTGCTCAATAAATACACTTTGACGGTCTAATCAGCTGTATTTCAAAAGCCGATACGTGGAAACATGAATGCGCATAGGACGACTTGCTGTGCATTTAATCAAAATTTAACAAGATAAGCACCAAAAATATTTGTTTGCTTGACTTTATAGTAAATGTTTGTCTCAGTTGAACTTTTACTTAATAAATGCACTTCAATGGTCAAATTAGTTGCATTTTGCCAGTGTGGCGCAGCAAAATGAAGCTGATTTGGTTGCTCCAGGTAGATGAATGTGTCAGGCTATGGCAAGCTGATTGTGTCATCAATAGCCACTCTTACCTATTACATGAGACAACAGCATGCCATACTACTCAACTGCCATCTAGCGGCTGAAAATTGTAGTGTTCAATATTTTCAGTCAGAATTAATGAAAATGGTCATATTTCAGCCAAAAATTGGTTTATAAATATGGGGGAAAATCCATAAATGCGTTGCTTCAGTGTATAAGTCACAGGGCATGTAAAGTATGCAAAAATCTGTGACTAATAGGCCAAAAAATATGGAATTCTGTCAGTAATCCCTTCATCTTTAGCAGAGTATTGATTTTCATGCCATGTCGGGGGTCCCCCTTTGTTTGTTTCTTTGCAATTCTCCTTGTGTAAGGTTTTTGCTATCTCATTAACCGGTAATAAATAATACAATATAAGTTTATGTTTGTGAGCTCATCGAGTCTTGTCTGCAATCTGGGTTTAAATCTCCTGCCAAACCAAAACAATTATTTTACTTCTGATGATAAAGTTTGGGCTTTGAAGCAAAAAAAAAAAAAAGTGACTATATATGCATGCAGCACATTTCAGTTTGATTTATCTTTTAGAATTATTTAAACAAGTATATTTGAGTTCAACTTTATCAATTTTAAATATTTGTGTGGGTCTATAAATACTTTTGTAACAAACTGTGCATAATAAACAAGTCCCTTTGTTTTTATCTAAACCCTCAATAAGAATAAAGTCATATGTTAGCATTAAATTGTATTGTAATTTTGAAATAAAGGCATCATTCTCATGGGGAACAAAATGTAACATGCACAAAATTTAGCTCACTTTTCATGATGACTAAAGTCTACCACCTACCATGTGCATAATCCAGAAGGCTAAATGTTGGCGTTCATCCGCTGTGTGCTTATTAGTGCTGAGTCATAAAAACAAAACTTTATTTATTTATAACATTATAAAAACTATATGTGTCTCCTTAACACAAAACTAAATCAAGTTTAATACAAAATAATAAATTAAAGACAGAAACTTTGACCGTTTCACAAAACCAGACCTTGGAAAAGTCTTTAAACTGAGGGCAAGCCTGTTTTTCAAAACTGACCCGACCACAAGAGTATAAAGTACAGCCGACTGGGAGCTTTCATGCGTAGGAAGAGGCCAGAAGAAGAAGAGGCAGGAAAATAGGATGCATTTAGTCGCCTGGGTCTCCCTGCCCATTCAGGATCACATTACACGAAACTGCACAACAAAGTGAGCACGTTCACTTCTTTACATCCAGAGAGCTTCAGGTTGTGCTGGAATTTAGAAAGAGGCAGCATGCTTTTATTAGTAATAAAGTATATTTAAAAATAAGTAATAAGTAATAAACTCAGTCCCACAAGCAGCACACTCACATAGTGGGCCAACCAGTTTGATGGTGATAAAAATGGTTTCTGGAGTCCTCCCTCTCCCCCGTCAATTCCTCTGAGGCAGCCATGGCCGAAGTGGTTCAAAACATCAAAGTTCATGCTCAATAAGTCAGGTAAAAAAAAAAAAAACTAACAAAGAGGTCCTCTGGACAGTTTCTGATTGTTCTGGTTGAGTTCATTTATTTATTTATTTATTTTGTTAATCTAACCAAGCAAAATAAAATATAATTGAGTGTTTCTGCTGCTTCACTTACACAGAAAGACACCAAGGAAAACCATGTGACCACATGAACGCATGAACTTGATAAAATGTTTTGAAATCTTGTGCAAAAAAATCATGACTGACTTGTTCATTTAGCATGTTTCACAGTTAAAATCATGTCAGGGAAGTTGAGTCAGCAAGTGAAACAAGTTGAGATCTATTCAACCAAAAATCTGAGTTGTTCACTTCAGACTGTAAGCAGACGGATCATTTTCCTCAATTCCTAAATTGACTATTTTCCTCACTCGCTCTCGAGCAAGATGGATGCTTTTCCTTCCCTCTCCTGCTATTTTGCTCTCTGTCCTGTGTAATGGAGCTTCTATTAACACATCTTACAAATTGTTAACTACTGTCATGGATTTGGTCAGCTGGATTTTCAATGCAATTGATAAAAAAAATTTCAACCAAGCGACAGGGTGCTGGAGAACCCTCATGCCCCACTGAGACACACATGGCTGGATACATCATGGATATATTGTGCCTTTCTGTCTTGGCTCATGAAAGTGCCAAATATCACTGGATTTATGATAGCAGGGTTGCTGCTTTTTTGGCACCAGTGAATGCCTATATAATCAGCTATTAAGGAAGAAGGCGGCAGCTGTTTCGACCATGGCAAAGTTGCCGACCTCATGTGAAGGATTTGTTTGTGCTTTGAGCTCTCAGACTCAGCTGATCTACAATCTCAACCATGAGCTGGAAGCGATTTATGAGAATCGCAGGCCACTTGCAGCTTCTGGAACTCGCCAGCATGTTGGGAATAACCTTAGAGGAAGCTAATAAGCACAGACGAGCGGAAAGCCCACAATCCTGGACATTTTGGATCATTGAATGTACCAGCAGAACTCAAGGCTGATGAGAAATACAGTCTTACTGCAAAAAAACAACTGTGGGTTATTCCACACAGACCCGCCCCCATAGGACATGATGGTAACACAGGGAGGACCAGAGCCACGGACACACAGCAGCCCCCAACACCAAAGCCCTGGGAGTCTCCCAAAAGGGACAACTGCATCCCCCTCCAGAGAGCAGCAGAGGGAAGGCCCGGGCGACCCCCAGCAACCACCATGCAAAAATGCAAAAACTGTGGCTTATCCGAATCTGGCCTCCCTGTTCAGCTTTGAACAGGCCAACATCATATTTTTCCTGGGATGTGTGTAACCTAGGAAGGCTCTGCTCAATCCATCCCCTGTGAACCCCCACCCCCCCTGAGAAATTCTGTGAATGCTAATCAGATCTGTATCGGCTGACACCAACATCTTATCAGGACTATGGCACTATCTGGAAGTGCTTTACAGACACATCTCACCATCTTGTCGTTAAACTGATATGTAATGTGTTTATCAATGTTATTGCTGGTAGATGTTTTTTGGTTGTCTTAAATTGTGTCCTGACAAGGACAAGTTGTGAAGAGATCTTTTTTTTAATAGTACTATCCTCATGGTTTTTCCCTTGTTCTGTCTTAAGAGTAAGGAGCCGCGCTCTTAGGGCAGCAGCAACGTGCACTCTGCCCATCTTTTGGATGACTGTACAGAATATGATTTTTCTGTACTTCAGTGCGATGATAATAAAGTTTATTCTGATTCTGATCATGCAAGATTTCGAGGTCATGATGCTGTATGGAAGAATTGCCTGACGGATAAACTGAAGTGCGTATGCTGCTTTAAATTTCTACAAGGAGTTCTGACGCTGATCAAAAAGCAACACAGCCCCTGACTCCAAACACAGTACATGCTTTGTGCTCCATGAATGATACCAGATAGCCCCCCTCGTGAACACATCTGGGCCTACTGGGGTAAATAGTGACTCAACGCAACGCTGAAAACTGCTGCCTTTATACACCAGATGCAACACAGCCAGCATGATGGTCACCACCTCCTCAGAAGTCTGCACACCTCTGAGCAGGTAAAGACAATGCAGGAGCTGTGAGAGTGATTGTACTGTGAGGCTGTGTCGGTTCAGGTGGTCAAGTGACAGATTCAAGGGACAGTTCATCGTGAAACATTTAAAAAACATGCAGCAGGATTCTTTGGAAAGCTTTTGTGCAGATAACATCTTACCTGTTTCAGATAGCTCTTTGAATCCCTCAAGTCTTTGGAAAATATTTTAATCCCAGATTGATGAGCTAATGGCTAATCTCTTTAACGCTCATTTTAAACTGAAGGCCTATCAGTCCTTGAACGTATATTGTCATCAGCTTTTCGTGCCAGAGTTTTAGACTAAGATTATCTTATGTTATAAAATGACAGAGCTATATCTGTTTTTGTCAAGCCTTTAAAATAACTTAATACACAATCTCATGCAACACTGTGATATCTGGCATGATCTGTTAGAACTTGGATTACTGGTATGTGTCGGGGAGGAAGCTCAGCTACTAACACACCATTTGCTCAATATCTGTCAAATCTGCAGCTGATCAGCTGATCTCCTCTGCTATGCACACACAGTTCTCCTGCTGCAGCTTTCTGAAGGGTTAACCCTTTGCTATCCAGATGCACCGATCAACTGTTGTCTTCCAACTTGAAATTCCAACTATGTCACATTGTAAAATCATCATAATCACAAAATATATGTGTTAAAAATTATTTTAAATTATTTTAGAACTTCTATGTTCTGTTGTTGAAGTGTAATTGATCAAGAAGGACATTTGTGCTCCGTGCTGCAGAGCTGAAGCTGTGTGATGTCCTGCTGCACTTCTTTTCTCTACAATTTAAATTTAAACGCTGTAACATTTCAAATAAACAATCCATGCTGCATGGGTGGTTTATTTAAACATTTACAGTATTTAAATTTAAATTGTTGATTTCGGAAGGGAGATTGTGATTAACAGGACATGAGTGAGTGTGATTACAGCCTGGCACATGTCATGACAAAGTTTACTGGACTTGAACTTGAACTTGAACTACTGTATCCCTATTTCACGGTTTTTCACTTATTATGTGTGGGTGTGGTCCCTAACACCTGCGATAAATGAGGGACTACTGTACTGTCATAAATCAGTCATGGTCAATAAAAATTGTCCTTCCGAAATATAAAATATATTAGAAAAGTATAAGTTGGGATGGATTCAAAAATGATTTCTGAAGTCTAAACCTCCCCAGGAGTTTTGTTAGAGCCACCACCAAGAAAGGAAGGAATATGGGACAAGAGCAGGCCGTCCTTCCAAACTGAGCGACCGTCACATGTGAGCGCTCAGAAAGAGTTTCAAGCTTCAATAGATGGAAGAGGCTGTGTAAAAAGAACGACCTGAAAAGAGTCTAAAAAACAAATAAGAAAAACTTATAACACATCATTTGTAGTGGAGTTGTTTTAAGACGTAAAACATCCACTTGAGTTTTAATCCCTCTCACGTTATGTGTTTGGTCATCAGTCTGCACAGATTTAAACTATTTCTCAACAGCTAAGATTATTCAAAGACAAGTAAGATATTCATTGTTTAGAACCATTCCTCTGAAGCTCACTCCAAAACATAAAAACAATTATTTTAAAGAAGCAACTGGAGTGGGAGTCATCTGTCACTAATAAATTATAAATCCTATAGTTAGGGTCAGCTTGAGTTTCCTGAGCTATCCTTTGGCTCTGCTGCTATAGGCTTAGACTGCTGGAGGAACAAGTGACCACGTCTCCTCACTCTGCTGCTGTCTTCATTTACTCTACCTGTTTGTATTTGTAATTATTTCTATCTGAACATGTTTTTGGTCTTTCCTCCTATAGAAAGTTCACCTGCACCTGTCTTTCAGTGTCTGTTTCTCCTTCCTGTCGCTCATCCTGACCCTGGTTCTGCTCAAGGTTTCTTCCTGTTAAAAGGGAGTTTTTTTTTCCTTTCCACTGTTGCCTTTGTGCTTGCTCAGGATGGCATGGAGGCTGCACAGCTGCAGAAAGAAAAGCTTTGTAGAGAGTGGTGAAGGCTGCACAAAAGATGTTGGAGTCAGTCTCCCCACCATCACAGACATTTACACTTCCAGATGCAGGAAGAGGGACACCTGCATCATGAAGGATCCCACTCACTCAGCACACACACTTTTAGGCTCTCCTCCCTCAGGAAGGAGGTTGCGGAGCATTAAGTGTAGAACCACTAGACTGAGGAACAGCTTCTACCCTGAAGCTGTTAGACTCATAAATCCCTTATCAGGATTATCAATGTGAAAATAATAATAATAATAATAATAATAATAATAATAATAATAATAAAAAAATAATAATTACTGTAATGCCACTTTAATTGGTGGTGTGTTGCATCTGTGCTCCTGTATTCATTCATACCCATCTACTCACTACAGATTCATGTCTGGGCTGTTCTTTAATTTACCATATTATTTTACATTACAGTGTTTAGTGTATATCTTAGATATTTTAGCACATTGTTTAGCGTTCCATTAGCATACATCTTACTGTGTATCGTACATCCTTTTATACTGTTTCTTTTTATAATTCATATTTTTGACAGTTTTGGGTATTACTGCGACTCTGTGTACACAATTTCATTCCACTTCATGTACCACATGTGATGTCAATAAAGAAACGTGAACATGATGATTAAAATGTCCAACAAGTAAAACCACTAGTCTTGATTCCAATATAATGAGCATTTTTTCTGTATCAAAAATCTAACCATTTATGATAATTAGTTTATTATTTAACAAGATGAATAACGTTGAAGTAGAAGTAAGGTTTGCAGCTTCTTTACATACATGTCAAGTTAAACAGTTGCATACATTTTCCCCACTGCTGTGCCTTTCTGAGAAGAAATGGGCAAGAAACATCAAGATGAAAACCAAAGTGCATTCTTCAAATTCATGACATGAGAAACAGCTGATGTGGCAAAATGTGACAGCTCCAAAGAGATGACGGGAATTATAATAAGGTCTTCACAAGACAAAATACAAACGCCTTTATTTTGTAAGTGTGTGTGTGTGTGTGTGTGTGCATGTCTCATTTGGGATTTTTCCTGAAAAGGAAAAACAAAACGTCTTTGAGGAGTTGTATTTCAAAGTTACCATTCTAAAGCAAGACATTTGCTGTCTTTATCTGCCTTTGAGCTTTCTAGAAAATCACATTCAGCTACACACAGATTGTTTATTAGGTCCCAAGGCACTGGATGTGAAGATGTTATGTTGTAAAACTCCAGCTCTCTTAATCTAGCTATCAATAACATGTTTTACTTTACTTTGCTTTCCTTTATCTGGCTTTAGCAAATTGGATATTTTTCATCTTTTTTTTTTTTTTTAATCTACAAAAGTTGATTGAAAGTTAAGGTTTTGCTTTGTTTATTCATTTATTTATTTATTTTTTTTAATAAAGATGGAAGTTAGAGCATAAGCTTACAACAATGTATATACAACATTTGTTTTGCTTTTTACTGATATCCATAAAAAATGAAAATAAAATGTTAGAACCCCCCAAATAAAACCATCTAAAGAGTGCTGAAATAAAAACAGCAGCAGTAACAACTTAAATGTAATATTATGATTAGTCAAGGCACAGCAAACAGTTTATGGACTCACAAGTAACTCTACCTAGATTGGGTGAACTTGGGCAGAGATTGCAGTGAAGGAAAAGAAAATAAATAAAAGGAGGATTTGTGATATTTATTGTTAAAGTGTGAATCTGGACATGCTAATGTGAAACAGTTTTTTTTTTTTTTTTCTGTATGAAGGGCACTCAAATATCCTCTCTGTGTTTAATTCATACCATTGACTGAGAAGTGATAAAATCACCTCAGTGGTTGCCAGCTTTCAAATATTCATAGCAACATATCGTACTGATTTTTTGCTATCGTTCTAAGGTTTTCCCCCATCCACCTTAAAAAAAGTATAATGGCTTCTTATACACTTATTATCTGTGCAAATGAAGTTGTTTGTCATAAATTGACTGATTTTACCTAAAAAAAAAAAACAATTAATCACTGGCATGTTGACTGATCATCAAAGTTGCTTTCAAGATATAAACAAAATAATAAAAGTTGATTTCACTTTGTAAGTATAATTGTGGATATATATATTTTTTGTGTGTGAAACATGAAGCACTGAAAACACTAGAATACATTTAATTAAATTCAGTTTTTCAATTCAATTCATTTTAATTCAGTTTATTTACATACAGTGCCAAGTCAGAACAGAAGTCATCTCAGGGCACTGAACAGAAACATGCATATATATTAATAATAGTTTAATACTATTTATCTGAGGAGCAGACTGCTTTGAATTTAACGCCATTGCAAACTCTCATACTGAGCAAGCACGAAGGCGACGGCGGAAAGGAAAAACTCCCTCATGAGGAAGAAACCTTTAACAGAACCAGGGTCAGGACAGTCAGCCATCTGCTTCGACTGGCTGGGTTTGGAATGGCAGGTCAAGAACCAGATGTTAAGATATAAATGGTAAATGGTAAATGGAGCTTACTTATATAGCGCTTTCTAGCCCCCATGAGAGGCCCCAAAGCGCTTTACATTACGAGCCATCCACCCATTCATACAGACATTCATACACCGGTAGCGGTGGACTGCCATGCAAGGCGCCAGCCAGTCC
>JARVGV010000474.1:26628323-26638390 GCA_031762435.1 Hypsolebias longignatus
TTTACATTGAAAAAACGTGTTTAAAAAGACGTTTTCGATCGCGGTTTTACTTCCGGTTTACTTCCAGGTTTCGTTTATGGCTGAAAATCCGCGTATACGGCTGTGTATACGGCCGCGGATACAGGCGGATCCGTTTTAAAGCTAAATCGGTATACGGCTGAGCTGTTAGAACGGATCTGAGCCGTAAAACGGGGACTACCTTTATAAAACAATCAGCCAGAACAAGGACGGTCTCTGCAGGGTCTAGATGAGGTCTTCAGTGATGTATTAGGAATGCAAAGGGCTCATTTGGTGATCACAGAGGGTTTTAGGCATACTGAAAACTTCTATAAAATATGATGGTTTAACATTAAAGTGGCAGCATGTCAGACTCCTATGTGGAGTGTGGTAGCAGAGTACTCATGACGTAAAGCCCACATGGACTGGCACGGATTGAATGTGGAAAATTTGAAGCATGATTGGCCCCACGTCTAGTCAACGACGGTGAGCAAGACCTGGAAACAGCCCAGAGAATGTGTGATACCCGTGACAGGTTGGCATGCTGTGATCTTGTAGCAGGCAGATGATGGTCCACGAGTGTTGTGCCAGGGCAGACGTATAGAGCATGGAGAGGACACAGGACAGTGTATCAGTGAGTAAGAAAATAATAGTTAAAAACCGGAATGTAGCAGACTCACGGTTGTCTTCACGATGAATGGGTGTTCTAAACCATTATCTAGCCACATTATAATTAGGGAGGGGCAGCAACTTTGGAATATTCAAAACTTTTGAAATTAAAATAATTAATAACCATTGCAACTTTTTTTTATTTAAATTGGCACTTGGTAGTGTCACAGCCAGCTCTTCTGGGAGGACTCCAAGGTGTTCCCAGACTAACCGGGAGACATAGTCTCTCCAGCATGTCCGGGGTCTCCTCCCAGTCAGACATGCTTGAAGCACCTCCCTAGCGAGGTGTCCAGGAAACATCCGTACCAGATGCCCAAACCGCCTCAACTGGCTCCTTTCTATGTGGAGGAGTCCACATAGAAGTCCAAGTCTCTCCTGGATAACTGAACTCTTCACCCTATCTCTAAGGGAGAGTCCAGCTACCCTGCAGACGAAACTCATTTCCACTGTTTATCCACAATGTTATTCTTTTGGTCAGTACCCAGAGCTCATGACCATAGGTGAGGGTAGGAACGTAGTAACCGGTAAGGAACCAGTAATCAGAGAGCTTCGCCTTGCAGATCAGCTCCCTGTTCACCACAACGGACCGGCATAGAGTCCGCAATACTACAGATGCTGCACCAATCCGTCTGTCAATCTCATGTTCCATTCTTCCCGCACTCCTGAACACCCTCAACCCAAAGAGAGCAATCCACCCTTTTACGGTTGAGGACCATGGCCTCAGATTTGGAGGTGCTGATTCTCATCCCATGCATTTCACACTCGGCTACGAACCGCTCCAGTGAGAGCTAAAGATCACGTCACAACTATGCCAACAGGATCACATCCCAGGACCCTTACACACTTTTAGTGTCAAGCTTTAGAAGGGTTGTCACTGCAGTCACATTTGGACCAGTGAAAACTCTATGAGATTTGTTATGTTTGAAAATTCTAATGTATGGATTTTCTTGTAGCTAAAAATGTATGAACACTAAAAACCACAATAAGCACAGGTAAACTAGACGAACTAATGTGACAGAATCAATGCAAAATCTGTAATTCGTTTTCCATATTTGATCATTTCTTTCATCGCATTTAGGCAAAAATGTTGCAACTCCCTTCAAGACATAGAAGGACTCAAACAAAGACAAACGGACATGGGCAAAAAAAAATAAAAATAAAATGAAATGCTGTCATAAATTTAAGACGCTCCTGCCTGGAAGATAACACTGGAGCAAAAAGACAGCTGAGCGTGGGCTCACTCACGGACATACCTGCTATCGTGACAGGTTTCTGACCCCAGAGTGGCCCTGATGACTGCGGAGCACCTTTTTCTGTTCACAGCAAAATGTCAGATTAGGAGGGCGGCGCACAGGAGGAACAGAATACAACTAATGCTATCTTAATCTTTCCTATTTTCTAAATCCAGTTTTCTTCATGTTCTACCTCCCCTCAACAGCATTCAGCTCTTTCTCTATTTGATCGACAATAAGAAGGCACAGCGTTGCATCATCAGCTGCCACAACATCTGCACGGTATCTTTATATTAAAGGAAAACAGCACATGGGAGCAACAAAGCCTCAGTAATTCAAAAAGCCCAGGGGAATTTACACTTAGTTGCATCATGTTTAAAATACCATCGCAAACTTGTCAAAATCAGACAGCTTGTAAGGCGCTCTTGTTACCAAAAAAAAAGTAAATGTGCTGCATTATGAGGGAAAATGTTCAAGAACCTCTGAGCATTTTTGTGTGAGCTCTTGATATTCCCATCAGACTCACATGAGCGAAAATTGTGAAGTATTAAAACAAGCGTTTAGGAACCGACTGATGTGAAGTGCTGACAACATAACTAAAAGCAACTTGTCTGAGCTCTTACAACATTTACTTAAAAGGGGAACGTTGCAAACTGCACTGAGAATAAACATCATCCGTGTGGGCAGATGGAATGACACCATGGCTGCATGACTTGCTACAGTCAATTAGAAAATGAAATTGCCGCAGTTTGTAGAATTTGCTTGCCTGAATAGATTTCTTACTCCGTGTCTAACATTATGACCTGAAGATGCTCTGCTACTGTGTAAACATCCACCACTTCATCCTCATTTGTGTCCTCTATTTGCAAGCAATTCCTAAAACGCACTAAGCTCCAACGCTGACTGAGGCTGTATGCCTTTTAATTTCAACAAAATGTCATATTACATTAGCAGTTTCCTCAATTCTTCTTCAAACAGGAGTCATTTTCTCACAGCTTTATTACTCTACTTAGAATTTGAGCAAATTGTCTGTGCTACAGAGGGTGAAATGAGATGCAGATGTGCCACTTGGGACCTAACTTTGCGTGTGTGTGTGTGTTTTCTATCACTGCCTGTTGCTAATTTCCCAAAACACAAAACGTCAGTACTACAACCAAAAGCTGCATTTGGATAGAGCTCTGATGTGGACCCAGAAGTTGAAGGCAGAACAGGGTTCCTATGGGAGCAGGTGGGCTCTAAAGCCCAACACTGCTGGTTTACAGACACTATTTCCCAAACTATAGCATGGTAGAGCCTTTAAAATGCTTCCTGCTGGCTTCAGTCCCAAACAAGTAGAGAAGGTGGGAACCAGGGACAATTCTAGAATTTGATGTTTAGGGGTGCTAAAAGGCTCCCACATACTCGGGCGTACTTCACTCCACAGAGGTCCGCCGCGCATACCGGATTAGACTCAACATGAACTCGAAGCGGATGCCCTCAAGCCGTGTTCGTGCAAAGATCAATTTTTACGACACGTACTCAGTGTCCACAATAAACTGCCCGGCGACAGACGGTTTTGTATGTGACACCAATGTATTGAATTCCTATTCTTCATCCCTGGTCTGGTTTAATGGCTTTTTCTTTTTTTTTTTTTTTTTTTTTTTGCCAAGAGGCAAGCGATCTCTTCCTCCTCGTCTGTTGACATCATGAGAAATTAAGGAAGTTGTCACAAAATAATTAAAATCAGGCCCAGCATGGCTGTGGGAGGGTCTGGAGATTTCCCAGTGGGCCGGTCTGATGTGTGGGCTGCAGGGTCAACACTCACTGTTTTTTTTATTTTTTGCTAGAACTTTATATTAACAACATATAAACACAGAACACCTGGGCTGCTACAAGCTGCCACTACCCAGGGCTGCCGGTAGTTCTCTTTTTTTGTTTTTGCAACCTGTCAATCAGTCCAGTAGGCATGTCAGCAAATGACCAATCGGCAACCTCAATTTGTCCCGAAGATAAACGCCCCTTGCCTGCAGAGCTGGGCTGCACCCTATCAGGGTGTACGCTCAAGTATGAAGTCCCAGCCATCTGTGGACAGCGTGTGCAGTGTCTGCGTGACTCACGGAATACACACAGTACATCCAAGTACAAAGTATGTGGGAGCCTTTAGTCCAGTGCTGCTGATGACTCTTGGATTGAACTCAGTGGCCATTGGTGTTAGAAGCATTTGTAATGTAGGGGGACACACTGGTGGGGGTGGGTGGGGTCTAGGGGTCCTCCCCCAGAATTTTTTTTAATAAAGTAGATGCCATTCCCTGCATTCTGGCATATTTTAACAGGTTGTTAAACATCTACATTTACTTCCATAAGAAAACACTTGATTAAATAATAATTTAAGAGTTAACAAGAAGTAACCTGACCAACAGCTCTCCTTGTGTGAATAGAACAAGCTCTGCTTATCTCATGCATCCTGACACCCCACTGCTCCAACCCCAGTTGACAACTGCCGTCAACTTTATAGTGGCACACAATACAGACATAATAGCTAAGATGCTACAGACATAGCACTCCTCTTCTCTCTCGTGCAGGTAAGCGGCGTTTCAGTTTGGAACAAATCCAAGTCACCGATTGGTCAGTTGCTGATGAGTCTACTGGACTGATTGACAAATGGTGTTGAGAATCCGACTCCAGCAAAAAAAAAAACAACAACAAAAAAAAATCCTAGATTTTCCTGGCCCATTGAAGAGTGTCATCATTTATTCCATATTTATTCTAAATTCATTCAATAGTTTGGCAAATCTAAGGTTCGAGAACTGAGTTTCCTTACAAAATCTTAATGATGGTTTCTTCATTTTTCAGAGGTGCTGAGTTATAATTTAGAGGTGCTTGAGCACCCCCCAAAAAGAGGCTCAAATCACCACTGGTGGGAACATGGGTCTAGTATTATATTATCTCTATGACTGAAGTGGGAACATTCCCAACATGTTCACTGATAAAAACAGCCACTTGTGGAAAACTTTGGCCAAAGAAAGACTTTTCTTCAGCATAAATACAAATTTCATGTTGATCGTTTACATAATACAGACACATACACGTTCATTAATCAGCCAATTGTGTGTTATGTCCAATCTTATTTTGAAAAACTGCAATAGAGCGAGTCCACGATAACCAAACCGTGAAGTAGCGAGGGACTACTGTATATAAAAAAAACTTTTTTTAAGGTGAAATAATTATAGTGTTTTTTTAAGGTTGATTAGGTGTGGCAGCCATCTTGAATAAGCTTTACTACAGAAACAAACTACATGAAGTTCATATAAGGAAGGAAAACAAAATGAATGCACAAGGAAGCTGTCAAGTAAAGCAGACATTCAGTACAACATTGGAGCTTTAGGCTTTCTCTGCCTTCATCCATCAAGGGTGGCATGTGATTTATGTTTCCACACAAACTGCACACACAAACTGAATGATGGACAACAACACTGCAGCAGGAGTTGAAACTTTACAGGTTCCCACAACAAACAGAAACACATACAAATACAGTATTTGCATAAAAGATAATAAAATTGTATTTTTTTGTTCTGTAGTCACAAGCTGATGTTAAAAATGTTCCAACTACAAGGATCTCATTATCTGCAAAGTCAACCAGTTCCGCCTCACATGATTCTTCTACAAGCACATCACGTTTTATCACTTTCACTTTGGGATGCTCTTGTTCTGAGTAAAGTGAGAATCTCACTGGACAGAGACTCCCAGACGACAAAAAATGTAGACAAACTGTGAAAAAAAAAAAGTCCAACTTTTGCAGTGGTTATAAACGTTATTGTCCTAAATTTCACACAATCTTCACACCTTCACTTTCACTACACAGTTACGTATTTACATGTAGCACTTGCTGTGCAGCCCTGAGCACGTCCTGCAAGGTCACCATAGTTCTGCTGGGTTGACTGTATGAGGCAAAACTGATGGTAAAAGTTTGGGGCGGCATCGTGGCGCTGATGGTAGAGCTGTTACCTCTCACAGAAAAGGTTGTTGGATCTAATCCTGGTTGGGAACCATTCTGTGTGGAGTTTGCATGTTTTCTCCTGGTACTCCAGTTTCCTCCCACAGACCAAAAACATGCATGTTAGTCTGACTGGTAACTCTGAATTGTCCCTAGGTGTGAGTGAGTTGTTTATCATGTTTGTCTCTATGTGTCCCTGTGATGGACTGGAGACCTGTCCAGGGTGTCCCCACCCCCCTTCTTGCACTGTGACTGCTGGACATGGGCAGTGACCAGTGACCTGTAAAGGAAGAAGTGAATAAAGATGATGGATGAATGGAGGGATGGATGATTGGATGGATGGATGGATGGATGGATAGAAGTGATGAATGAATGAATTAATAAATCAATCAGTGGATTGAGGGATGGATGAATGGATTAATAAATAAACAAAAGGGTGGATGGATTAATGTATGGATGGATGAAGGGATGAATTAATGAATTAATAAAGGGAGGGATGGATGGGTGAATGGATGGATGAACTAATGAATGGAGGGATGATGGATGAATGAATGAATGAATGAATGAATAATGGATGGATGGAGGAAGGGATAAATGAATTAATGAATGGATAAATGAACGAATGGGTGGATGGATGAACGTATGGATGGAGGAATGGATTAATGACTGAATTATTAAATGGCGGGATGGATGCGTAGATGATGGATGAACTAATGAATGGAGGGATGGATGGACGAAAGAATGATTGGATGATGGATGAGGAAGGGATGAATGAATTAATGAATTAATAAATGAATGAACGATTGAAGGATGGATGGATGAATGAATGAATGAATGTGGGATGGATTAACGAATGAATGTATGGACAGATGGAGGAAGGGATGAATAAATGAGGGATGAATGAATGAATGAATGAATTAACAACTAATGAATGTTTGAGCGATGGTGGATGGATGGATGGATGGATGGAAATGATGAATGAATGAATGAATGAATGAATAAATAAATGATTGGGTGGATGGATGAATGTATGGATGGAGGAAGGGATGAATGAATGAATTAATAAATGGAGGGATGAATGGGTGGATGGATGATTGAATGGATGGATGAACTAATGGATGGAGGGATGGATGAATGGTTGAATGAATGAATGTATGAATGGAGGAAGGGATGAATGAATGATGGATGAATGAATGAATGAATTGATTAAACAAATGAATGATTGAGGGATGTATGATGATGAATGAATGAATGAACAAACAGATGGATGGATGAATGAATGAATGAATGGAGTGATAGAGGGTTGAATGAATGAATGAATGAATGAATGAATGAATGAATGAATGAATGAATGAATGAATGAATGAATGAATGGATTTGTGACAGCAGCAACTGGTCTTGACCTCACTCACTCAGACCAGTCTATATCTGTCACAAACATTGTTCTAAAAATAAAATATTGTTATTGAAACTGTCCAAGAGCTCCACTTTAAAATGCTGATCCATCCCTCGTAGGCTCAGTTGCATTCAATGTAAGGTTTAGTGGTAATAATCAGAATATTGGGCTGTCTCTAAGTCATCAATATGAAGTGGTGTTGTGTCTTTTGAACAGACAGAAACAAGCTGGAGTGGCAGCACATGGCCTGGCTGCTCCCTCTCACTGTGTCATTGTCCTCAGAGTGGAAACTGACAATAAAATGCCTCCTATTGAGAAAGTGAAGAGCCTTAATTTTTCATGACCACTTGAGCAAAATATTGAATTAATGATGAATCTCCTTCAGAAGGAACTGAATTCAACATAAAGGCTTTGAAAGAGAGCCGCAGACACAACTTGACCACAGAGACTATAACATTATCTTATTCAGTGTGATTCAAGAACTCACTTAAACCCTTCAGCTGATCTGTTGAACTAATTGTAGTTTTACTTTCAGGACACTAGTGAAAGTGAACAGATTTTTGTTAATGAAACAGTTCATTAATCGACGCGCACCTCTGTGCTTTTTGGATGAAAAAGGTTGAAACGTTCATGTAGAATAAAAGCTTGGGAGCGTAATGAAGGAGGATTGAAGACAGGCTGCACAAGTGATCGCCAAAGATGTATCGTGTACGTGGCAAAGTTCCTCGGCAGGCAAAAGAACGACCCGGTAGTATTTTTTTTTGTTGTTGTTGTTGTTGTTTTTGTAAAATTTCACATTATGTTAGAGACATGTAATATGCAGTTAAAAACTGTGCAAATGTAAAATGATCATTAGTTTTAACAGTAACTTAAAAGTGCACTGAACTCACCAATGGAGGTTGTTGCCTTTGAACAGAAGACTACCGGTACTTACTTTGGTTTCTTTTTGCAGACCTTATACCTAATTATCACCTTTTCTTATTTTTTTGCTTCTTAGACACCATCTTGGCCCAGGGGACGTGGTGGCGCAAAGGTTAGAGAAGGTGGGCCTGAGTTTGGAGGGTCGCCAGTTCAACTCCCCAGACATACAACTTCACTGTTTTCAGTTCCGCAGCAACTCTGTTTCTGCATTTGTTGTATAGCTCCATAGCAACTTCGCTAAAATGTGTGTGCAAGGGCATTCTGTACCGCTTATCCACTGTGTCTACCAAAGCTGTAAACCCAGGCTTGGACTCCGTTATTACTCGAGTTATTTCCACTTGTTGTTTCAAATTATGTTCATACAGAGTAATACCTTTGAACAGTTCAGTCAGTGATCTCTGTCGACAGGTACTTTGCTTACTTTAAGATGAGGCACTGGTTGTTGGCATTCTAGCCATGCAACTATTGTAAATGGCTCTGTGGTGTTTTTTTTTTGTTTTTTTTAAGTGTTGATAAAGATTTGTGGTGTTACCTCAAGAGGTAGCAACAGCAGCAAGGCTGGTTCTGCACAATACATGTCGTTGCGCAGTGTCTTTTTTTTTTGTCAAAATAATTCCAAACAATGGACGTGCTGCTCCTCTTTGGTACCAAACTGTCAGATGTATCAGCTTCTGTCCAGCTTGACACTGGTTAAAACTCAGCGTTGACTTCTCCCGCTCCCTGCTCTCATAAGTCATGTAACCAGATCACGTGACCAGTCAAATTGCAGCTTTTGCATTTAGAAAATCTTGTTTTATTATATCGTAATATTATTGCAAATGCAATTAATTTTCAGACATAATCTTGAATGTGATTGGTCCTCAACCTAAATTGATTGTCATAGCAAGTCACAGTATTAAAACTGCATTCACAATCCTAAAGTAGGTTCTTTGGCCATCTCTGTTGTCTGATGTAAAGTACTGTACTGTTTTTGAACATGAGCAGCACAAAGCAGTCTGATCGATCACATGACTCATGGCACCAAGAACAACTCCATTTGCGTGTTTGGAGTGCACATTTGAACTCCCTTATTTAAAAAAAAAAACATCAACTAAAGAGTTCCCCGTTATTGTTGTTAATGGTGGTAAAAGTGACATACATGGTATGAGGCCATCTGGTAAATGTTGAACCAACACAGTGTTACTCTGATGATGCAACCTCATGTGTTTGTGTAACTACGCCATAGTGGAACTAATAATCTGTAAAACACTGACCTCAAGTTTACTTTTACTAGGTGTGATGACTTTTACCTTCTGGACAGCTGCGAGACCCTTGAATTTGTTTATGAAAAGGAAATATTCCTTGATTTACACATAAAACAAGTTATATAATCTTTACTTTCCATCTAGACTTCTTCTTTCAGCTGTTACATCAAATTTATATCAAATCATCTACCTCCAACTCACCTTACCCCAGCATCCTCCTCTATCACACTAACACTGCATCCATGAACCTGGTCTTCCTCTTATCCATGTCCCTTTCATAAATCCTTCTTACCACACTCCTACCTTTCTTTTTCTCTCACTAGCCTCATTCACACGACACCTCAGTCTGGACTGGGACGTGTTCGGTCCACCTTGGTCCACTCAGAAGACACACAGAGGCAGCGAGGGGTGTCTGAGAGAGCCTGTTGTTGATGCCTGTCTCTGTGCCACTGGGCAAGGTAATAACAGGGGAGCCAAAAAAATCCTGCAGCGCTGCCTCAGCAATGTGATGAATTGATGACAATAGTGTGCAACCTCTCGCTTGTGGGATTAAACAGCTGATGGGAGATAATGTAAAATGTGTTTTCTGACCTTATAATCAATCTTTCTTTCATATGCTTGTTCAGTAAAACACT
>JARVGV010000474.1:26764058-26778346 GCA_031762435.1 Hypsolebias longignatus
TGAACCCGGAGGCCTCCACCTCTGTTTAATGATGGACGGTTTCTTTTCACAAAGATGGCCTCCTTTACTCCTCTCTCTCTCTGAAGATGTTGAGGTTCTTCTTGGAGTGACAAGAATGGATAAGATTAGGAATATCACCAGAGGTACAGCACAGGTTGAACAACTGGGAGATAAAATTTGAAAGGCCAGGCTGAGATGGTTTGGACATGTCCAGAGGAGGGACAGTGGATATATTAGTAGAAGGATGTTGGAAATGCAGCTGTCAGGAAGAAGACAAAGAGGAGATATGTGGATGCAGTTAGAGAGGACATGGAGGTAGTTGGAGTGAGGACAAAGGATGAAGAGGACAGAGTGACACTAGGAGGATGACACCCAGGCAACCCCTGAAGAGGGAAAAGCTGAAAGAAGAATAAGAATAAGATACTGTATAACTGAAGCATGAGCTTACATTTGAGTAAATTAGACACATTCATTCAACTCTGTCTTACTAACACGTTTACCTACAAAGTATCCTATGGGCCATATTTTTGACTAACTCATCTCATTACTCTGTCAGAGGTGAGGAGTGTTGTGATAATCATGTGATTAGAGCTGCAGCAGTTACACACTCACTTGCTTCCACTGATCTTTGTCTCAGCTGTTCTGTCACAACATCTCCCTCCATTCTCATCCTGCCTCACATGCATGAATCGTCTTGGCCCATCTGTGTTCTCTCCATCTCAGCCAGGGAAACCACCCCTCAGGCTATAATGAAAAATAATTACAAGCAACAAGAGTGCTACATACAGCACAATATGTGCCTGTTGACAAACTATTATACAGCAATCTTTTGCAATGGTCTGGACAAGCAAAGACCTTGTTGATGTTGATTTGTGACCTTGAACTGAGCAGGGAAGATGAAAAGATTGACATAACATGCTGTCTACTTGTCATACAAATTGTCAGAGAGATGCAGTGTTGGTTTAGAGTAGAACCCAATGGTGCAGGTGGACCATAAAGAAACTCTGAGGAGTGAAATGAATAAAAATTAATTTAAATAAATTAACAAGCTGACGTGGCAGCAAAACTTACTCATGGAGCGAATGCTTAGGAGAACATGTAGGAGAACACAAGGAACGAAGCTTGACATTGCAGGGAACACCAGACAATGATCGGCTGATGAGGAACAGTAGACGTAGACTTATATACACACACTAATTACAGACAAGAACAAACTAAATTGAACAAATTAAATGTTGTAACTCATCATCCTGGTTTCATTGAGTTGTTATGCTGATGGCTGTGGCCAGGAAGGATCTTCCACAGCAGTCCGTCCCGCAGCGGATCTCAAGAAACTAACTGGCTGCAAATACAGATTGGTCCACCTGGACCCAGCGGGTCTCTCAGCCCTCCTGGGCAGCAGGACCACCTGAATGTTAGGCAGAACTCCTCCCTGAGCAATGGCCACTCCTCTCAGCAGCTTGTTGAGATCCTCATCATTGCAGAAAGTCAGCTGCAGGTGTCGGGGGATGAGCCTGGTCTTCTTGTTATCATGAACCACGTTTCCTGCCAGCTCCAAGGATCACAGCAATCAATCACTTGAGCACATCTGCCAGGTAGACAGAGATGCATCCACGGTGCCTCCTTTACATCTCATTTGGGACTTGGGGTTGTATTTGAGGTAATATTTGAGCGTTGGTAATCAGCTGCTCCTGGTTGTAAAAAACACCTTGTTGTCACGATCACACTTCATAACAAATGTCCAAAAGTAAAAAGGTTTCAGTAATAATTATTCCAGGTGCACAGCATCCAATACCAGAGGAAGTAATCATCCAAATAAAGCTGTTTACATCCAGAAAAAAAGAGGAAATCAAGTTTTCAAAAGTAATATCGCAGAATGAAAGTAGCAGCTACTCTAACATGCAGCCACCTTGAGTGGTGCGATTCAAGAACTTTAGAATTCTAGCATCATGCTTCATTAAATTATCTTGAGTGGATCAGAAGTTATGGGCAAGACAAGAGAAAGTTTACAGACGTATGTGGTGTATTATACGTCCACCTTTCCATGGGTGTATAGTAAGATGGAGCAAGTCACAAATATCACATCTACTCTTTGCTCTCCTTAAAATGTAGAACAAGCATAAATTTGAAACTGCACTGTAAGCATGCAATTTTTTAAAAACTCTAAACTATATAAATGTAGGACTTGTTTTTGTTTCGTCCTAGACAACATGGAATATGAAGAGTCCTAAAACTATGAATATGTTGAAATAAAGGGTGCATTATTAACCCAAAAGACACACAAAAAATATGTTTTATGAACTATGAAAGGTTTACAGCTCTGCTACATCAATGAAAAAGTCAAAGGTTTTAAAATATGTGGTAAAGACTTTAACAAGTTAAGACAATAAAGGTGGGCATTACAGGCCCAGAAAAGCTTGCTCTTTTTGTGAGGTGAGGCTGATGTTTCAGATCCTAGAAAGCAGACGTCATTTTCATCCAACAAACAGTTTTAAGGACTCAAAAGGGCACTGGACCTCCATGAGGCAAAACCAAAATCTTAACAAGCGGTGAATACAAGCAAGCAGGAAGACCAGGACCAGTGTGAGCCAAACGTCTAGTAAGAAACAATAAACTACAAGGCACAAATAAAGTACCAATGCTAGACAATAAGAATTTTATAAAAGACAACTGTATTATTTATCTTGTTTTATACATTAAGATGTTTTGCTTCTGATCTGAGGAGCTTTCTCAATTTTTGAAGATGAGAAATTGAGAGAGCTTCTTGGATAAGTCGTGAAACATCTTTCAAATTCAAGAGAAGTCCAGAGATGTCCATTTGTTTTTTTTTTGTGTGTTTTTTTTTTTAACTCTCAGGATTTGTCCTGTCTTGTATGGCTGAAAATCTACTCCAACGTAGTACTAGACAATAAGAGGAAATTAGGACGTCATTAACAGAAGATAAACGTTAAATTTAAGATGGGCCGAGATGGTGTAGAGGCAGGGCAGCCGGCTCAGGACCGGAAGGTCCTGGGTTCGATCCCCTGTCACTGCACACCTCGTTGTGTCCCTGGGCAAGACACTTAACCCCGAGTTGCTCCCGGTAGGACTGGCTGGCGCCTTGCATGGCAGCCACCGCTACCGGTGTATGAATGTGTGAATGAATGGGTGGATGGCTGGTACTGTAAAGCTCTTTGGGGCCTCTCATGGGGGCTGGAAAGCGCTTTGTAAGTAAGCTCCATTTACCATTTTTACCATTTAAGTGGAAAACCCTAAATTAAATTAAGACAATTTCTAGAACAAGCTGTTCTTTGCAAAACCTGAAAAATAGATCCATGACACATAAAATAATTAAACTTTAGGCCAAAACACAGACAAACCAAAAACAAAACATGAACACAAAACTAAAAATAAAAAAAACAAAAAAAACAAGCATACAAACCAAATACCGCAACTTTTTTAATCTAGGTTTTCTTGTTTTAGAAAGCAGGTGGATTTACAAATTGTCAAGATCTGTACATTTACTGTATTTTGGTAAATTTTTGTACTTTGGAGCTTATTTCTCTCTTTTATTCTTTGTGATGTTTACTTTTTGTATTTTTCTAGTACATGTATTCAGCTGTTCATCACCACCAGTACTTTTCTTCAGTCTCTGCTCCTTTGTCCTGCCATGCCCACCTACACCTGTTCCCTATAACTATTAAGCCAGCTGCCTCTACTTATCTCACCAGTTCCTAGTTCATTTCTATCATTTCCCACTCAACACTCTACCATTGTGCTTCCATACCCTGTTCAATTTTCCACTGTGTTTCTGATTACTTTGTTGGTTTTGTTGCCACACCAGATTTTTATTTTGTATATTAATAATACTGTATAAACTCATTTTCCCTTGAGTCTTCATTGAAATCCACATCCTTACTGCAAATTGTGACAGAAATAAGTTTGAAAGAAGTGGGCACATCAGTTTGAATACCATTTACTTAACAAATAAGAGAGGTCTTATTTTGTGGAGTTTATCAGTTTTTTTTTTTTTTAAACACGTTGTCCTATGAGACACTGTTCACAGTTCAAATCAGATGAATAAGACCAGTCAATAAATCCTACTTTGATGTACATGGCCTTAATGCCTCCCCATTAGCAAGTTGCATGAAGGCTAGTACCGTACTAGAAGTTAGAAGTAGCAGTAACAACTAATTCTGTGCAACTTTCAATGTAGCTTTGTAGAAACAGAATGCAGTAAGTTGACGGGTGAGATGCCGCTAAGCCCAGAATCCTAGTACTTCAGGAAGGTGCAGAGGTTATCCACATCCATCTTAATAGATGTGTCATCCTCTGCACTGCCAGTTCAGGCTCCTCCCATCAGGACGCACATATTTCATTCCCAGATGTAAAACTAAGCCGCATAAAACCAGTTTTGTTCCTGTTGCCATAAGCGTCCAAAATTCGACCTAGAATAGCGCAGGGCCATTTTTGAACCATGTTATACTGTATTTATTTTTTATATTTATTTTGTGTCTATGTCATTTCCCGTCTGGCAAGAAAGCTGACTCACCTCACTGTAACCAAATCTACTTAAGGGTATGCCGTAAAAAAGTTGACTGATTCATTGATTGATTGAGGCATGCCGTTTACTCAACTACAATAAAAAGTGTTCAATAAAACAACCATTTTCTTTTGATTTCTGATGAATACATGAAAATGCAGGTGCAGATAAAAGGCCTAGGATGTGTTGCAATAATGCATATTGTCCACTGCTTTAGAGTTTTAAACATAGATCATTTAATTCTGAGAGGGAAGAGAGCTACAGCCAATTTGGTCATACCTTGAAAATGAAATCATGCGTGATCTTGTGAGATAGCACTCAAGACAATGTGTTGAGGATAACTCTCTGCTACCACTCCAAATTCAGCTCAGTATCTGTAAAAATTTCCAGTATAGCCATTTTTGTATTGGCTAATGTTGATTAGCTGTGATGGCCATCTTGAGCTGGGTTGAGTCCAAATGTTAACAAATTTTAGATGTACAGCAAACAATTGCTTTCTAAGAACTTTAATAAAATCCTTCCAGTGGTCCATAAGATATTTTTTTCAAAAGTCAGAAGAATACTGAATTATCAACCATCTGGGCATTTAATTTTATAACATCAGTGATCCTACACCATAGTCACTCATTTTGACCACCTTTCTCCTGTTTCCTTCATTTCTATTGCTTAACTGTCTGATTTGCCTCAGAGGCAGGCTGGGAGGTTAAGAATGAAGAGAAGAGAAGAGAGCGTGTTGTTTGTTGTTTCACACTGAGAGCCTGTGTCTTGGAATGAGCAGATGGTGGATCTGGCTGGCACTCGGGTGGCACAGGCACATTCGCAGGAAGGCATGAACAACAACACACACACACACACGTCTCTCCTCCCCTCTCGCCTTCTCTGAATACCTCCATCTCACTCCCTCGCCGCTCACATCCACAGTGCCGCGTTAATCAGCACAACTTGTCCTCACCTCTCGGCATGTGGGGACGGCAGCAATATGGGTGTAGCGTGTTCACAGGGTGAGGGTAAAGTGCACAATCAAAGGGGACGAGTGACTCATTCTCTCAGGGTGAACTTTCGACTTTTACATAAATCAGCAATGCTCAGACAATCAAAATGACTCATTAAAAAAAAAAGAGAATGTTTTGGCCCAGTCACTAGTAGGCAGCACAATGGCTTAATTATGTCGAGCTAAGAAACAAATAGCGCGCTGTGATTGTGCAAGGTTATTACCGTGCTTCTCCACGCTGTTCTACCACACACACTGGCTTTTCTCTAATGCTCACTGATGGAGATTATAACTACAAAAACAGCATAATAAGGCATCCAGACTGAGTGGTGAGTGCCATTTTTTTTTTTTTTTTTTTTGTATTCTGATACATTTTTATTGACTTAACATCTATCAAAAAATAAATAAAAAGAGATTTTAAAGATCACATTTACGGGATATAACGAGATAAGAATTAGGTCAATTGTATTATTTAGCAAGCTGCTTTGAAATATTTTAAAAGCACTCCAACACAAAAGCATACCTTTCTGTCAGTGCCGCTGGTGATGATCTGGTATTCCTCCGGATGATAGCACACGGTCCGAAAGAGTGTGTTGCCGATTATCATCCTGAGGCTTACAAATCGCCTGGAGGAGATGATAAAGAACAAGATGACTAAAAATATAAACAAATAAAAGAAGATAGAAGAATGCATTTCAAAAGTAGGTCTGCTTTTGGATATTTGGACCATAATAAGCAACTTAGTGTGGCAGGATGCGATGCCAATCAATATTCATTAAAAATGGTTCAGTAGTTATTTAGCAGATTAGTTAAAATGAGTTTGATGAAAACATTTTATTAAAGAATAAATATGACCACAGTAACAGGTTATAAGGGAGTAATCTAAGCCCCAAACCACCCTTATTACTATTTTACCATTATTCTTTGGTTTCTATCAAGATGTTTAGTTCACTGCTCTTCTCATATAAAGCAGACCCATGCAGCTGCATTGAAAATGGTAGATTGTTCGATGCAGAAGAAATTTGCAATAAACTTGTGAAAGGGCGCAACAATACTGTAGTCTAATAATGTGCAAAACACAAAGTCTTCTTTGAAGCACAGACAACTTCATAGAAACATTCCAAGTTTAATCTGGTCAAGAAAGATGAACTTTATAACAGAACTGGCATTTTGGTACTTTTAACTATTTTTACCCAACCTTAGTTCACATTTAATGATTTTTAAAGGTTTTATCAGGGAATGTTTAATTTACAGTGTGATGATGCCACACACTAACTTTGGAGCTGTCTGAATTTTCCCCAGATTTTGCAAACACGTTTACTCCCACAAACTCTACACATTTTTAACAGTTCACACATCCAAAAAAATCCAAATGTGGGTATTTTTGCCTTCTCTCTTATAGCAGTGTTTTTCACTGTTATAAGACTTGAATTTTTCACTCAAATCCTTCAGATAGAGTGCGCACATCAAAATTTCAATTGAATTTTGTAGTATTTATTCAAAAACATTTCTTGAAAACTAGAAGTGATTTTTTTACCCCCCGATTTAAAAAAAAAAAAAGTTAAATCTACATAAAACCTTCTAGACACACTCAGAATCAGAATAAGCTTTATTACAATTGTACTGTGATACAATGAGAATATGTCTGTACAGTTGTCTGGAAGATGGGCTATAAAGCGCAGCCTTCTTTCAGAATACATTTTTTAGTTAGAAAAGGGGACAAAGCCATGAGGAGAGGATAGTGGCATTACAAAAAAGTTATCGTCACATCTTGTCCTAACAGGACAGGATTTAAGACATCAAAAAACCTCGAACACATTACATATGCATTTGACAACGAGGTAGTCCATGAAGCACTAACAGATAGTCCCATGTCCTGATAAGATGATGGTCAGCAGGTGCGATAGATGAAGTTTTTCCTTAGTTTACACATTTCCCAGGATAAATTGATAAGTCGACCTGTTTTGAGGCCTATCGGGGGAGTCAGATTCAGATAATCAACAATTGTTGATTTATTCCAACAGACTATTTTTCCTTGTCAGTCTTGAGTCTGTTCTGATAGTTTCAAGGTCCGAAATGGCCAGATTAGGGTGCATTCTACTGGTCCGTACTTACAAGCCTCTTCAAGGTTGTTTTCATGCTGATGAGTCCCAAATCCAGAGGTGGCCTGCGATTCAAATCACTTCCATCTCACGGTTTAGCTTGTAAATCAGCTGATTTTGAGTCCTCAAAGTATGAACCAAACCTTCACATAGACAGCAGCCTGACGAGGGTCAAATTAGCTGTGGCCATCTTCTTTGTATGTTGATAAACCAGACCATTCCAAAAACAGGAAACCTGTTATCATAAATCCAATTAAATGCATTTAGGCATCCTCCATCAACAACAGAGGTAGACACATCACATTCCACTTCCCAGACATATATTCAGCTGCATGCATGTCGTCCGAGCAGATGAGGGTTCTGCAGGACCCTGTCACTTTTTTTTGAAAAAAAAAATGGTCAATTGTGTCGAAAGTCCAGTTGGTCAGATCCAAAACAGTAGTTTTCATTTGGGAAAATGTATAAAAATAGGAGCTGCTTGTATACAAAGACAGAGAGCAAAAAGCAGAACAGGGAGAGGGGAAAAACACGTGCGCCTCGTTACAGAACCAGTGGGGAAATTACACATTCAACTGTGACTGTAGAATGTTTCAGTCACTTATCAGTTCTGTTGTTTTCAATACATCACTTTTGTACATTGACTGAGACTTAATGTCTAGTCCATGTTTCTGTCTGTTTTTATGGAGTCAGGGAGTAAAAGACATGGGTGTGTTGTCACTATGGTGACCCTAGTGAGGCAATGTTTTTTGGTTTATCTTGATTCTCTTTACGTTTTACACAATTCACACATGAAAACATTCACATTTTGTCATCTTCAATTATTACATAAATAAACCCCAAATTAGTATTAATCTTTAGAGAAAAGATAGAATTTCAGGCAATAGCTCTAGTGGCATCCTTTAACTTTTTTTTTTTTTTTTTTTAACAGAGGGAAGACCAAAGTTGAAAGGATTAAAGCTTTCTCCCAAAACACACCCTGCCTTTCATCTATCCATTTATTATCTTTACCCGCTTCTTCCATTTTTGGGTCACAGGAGTCGCCGGTGCCCATGTCCAGCAATCACTGTGCGAGGGGCGGGGTGCACCCTGGATGGGACGCAAGTCCATCACAGGCACTAATAAACAGCTATAATAATTCTCTCTGACAGCAGCCCAGACCCAAAGACAGCACTGTCACATTTTCTATTATCACATCCTCTCTGGTGTGTACACACTCATCAAAAGGATGTTAAAAAAAAAAAAAACATTTAAATGAACTCATTTCATAACACACCATGACTTCATCTCAGTTAAGCTAAAAAAAAAAAAAAAAAAAGCTTTCTTGTGGTGTAAAGCTGATAAATAATTCATGTAAATGTTACTTCATCCATGATTGGCTTTACTAACTGCTGTTGTTTTAGATGTATGGCTTTTAAATATCACTGAAGGAGAAACATTTAAACATGTGAGCTGTGTGTGTGTGTGTTACACTCTGCAGGGGGATGACCCACAATAAGTCCCAGATGACACAGGCTCCATCAGAGCTGGCGGACACACACTCCTTGTCGTTACTCTTAATTTTGATGCACGACACGGTGGCTTTGTGCTCCTTCATGATCTGCAGCAAACGATGGCCATGAGGCAGCAGCTCCCAAACACGCACCTGCAAACAGGAAACACAAACCATTACAGTAACACAATAATCCTGTGGTGTTTATTAAACTACTGCAAATGTAAAACAACTTGACACTCGTAAAACTCAAACAGTCCTCCGACAAGTCAGTTACAGGTTCCACTTTTCACGCAGCTGCTGTGTAACATGACCCCACATGGACACAGTTAGAGACACTTGTCCTGTGACTGATTAGTGCAAAACACTTCAAGATACCGGAGCAACACTCAAATACTGTGGTGGCAGCAGCATGATGGAGACATCAGCAGGGACATGAAAACAGTGAATGATGATGAAAAATATGCGGCACGCAGTAACAGTATGTAGAGCTGCTGCCTCACAGAGAGAAGGTCACCAGGTCGAATCCCAACCGGGGATCTTTCTGGGTGGAGTTTGCATGTTCTCTCCATGCATGTGTACTCCGGTTTCCTCCCACAGACCAAAAACATGTTAGGCTGATTATTTTTATTTTTTTTTTCAGCTGCTCCCTTCTTCAGGGGTCCCCACAGCAAACTAACTTGGACAAAGACCTGGCAATTGTTTTCATGCCAGATGCGCTTTTGGACACAACCACAGACCACCGAGCTACCACAGCCCTCTGTGTGGAGCAGAGAGCTGCCAACCAGGGTGCCCGGAGGAGCAGATGGTGTGTGTGTGTGTGTGTGTGTGTGTGTGTGGGGTTTAAGGGCCCAGACTCGCAGGTGTGGGCGTTTTACCTTTCCCACACACATTTTCATGTTGTCAGTCCAGAGTCGAACCAGCAACCTTCTGATCACAGGCCCACCTACTCTAACCTCTGCGCCAACACTGACCCACATGTTAGGCTGGTTGGTAACTCGATGTCTCTAGTGTGAGTGAGCAAGGCCAGATGAACCATATGGGCAACTGGGCAAATGCCCAGGGGCCCACGATCTCTAAGGGGCCCAGGCCAGTGAGGACACAAAGCAAAATATCTGGTTATCTCCTGCTTTACTTGGAGTCCTGCACTGCACAGAGAGACTGCTGTGCTTCTGCTGCATTTGGGCCGCCCCGTCTCCTCCAGCGCCGGCTGCTGCAGCTCTCTCTCTCTCTCTCTCTCTTTTTTTTAAGTCGGATCCTCAACGCCGCGCCGCGACTTGTCAATCAACCCAGAAGGAGTGTCAGCAACTGACCAATCAATGATTTCAATTTGGCCCAAAGGTACGCCCCTTACCTACTGACAAGCTCATTAGTTTTTTTTCTTGAGAAACTTATTGTTTTAATTAAAACAATAAGTTTTTATCTGTTGTGAGATGATTCTAGCAGTTTTGCAGTTTTGAATCTACTTAATGAAGAATAGTATGACTTAAAATTGTTCATAAAACAGGAAGGAGGTCTTATTATACCTCCTCTTACTACATTGAATGTGGTACTTTGCTATAAGTACAACTATATTTGTGGCATCAGAGAAAGCTGAGCTTCAGTTATCCACAAAGTAAAATGACATCATCACCAAAGGAAGGAATGTTTGAGATTAATCCAGTTTCTGATGTCTGACCAAGACTTTGTATTGACATGAAGAAAAAAAAAATGCTCAAGGGAATCATCTTCTGATTTACAGAAGGGCACACAAATCAACATCAAATTTAAATCTTCTTTAAAGAAACATGGCTACAGGATATATCTTATTTATTATTTTTAAGCAATTCTCCTTCACTTTAGGAGATTTATGCCATTTGATAAATTTAGAATGAGCAGAAGTCATACTGGTTTTATGATTTATATTGGGAGGTTTCTTGAAGGAATCTGTTATAATCAGTAAATCCTTTGTCGCAAACGTTCATTGATCATCTTGTTGCATTTGAAGTCAACTAAGTTACAGTCATTTAATTTTAATGTGGGCATCAAATCATCACCTTTGAATATATAATATTTTTAATTAATTGAATCAGCTGTTGGACAGGTTACTTCTTGTGCCGTAAAGTTATTGAATCAAATGTTTACTTGCGTAGGTAAAACTAGATGTTTAACAACTGTTAAAATACACCAGAATGCATAGGAAATGGCATCTCCTTTATTTAAACAAATTATGCTGGAGGACCCCCAGACACCCCCCACCCACACATTATAAATGCTTCTGACACCAATGGTCAACATGTTGCTAAACAAGTACCGGTATGTTTAAAGTACATTCAACTTAACTCAGTCTTGATGATTTGTGTCAACAAGATGACACAGTAGCATTCATAGTTCTGTGATCATTTGGATTTTTATACATAAAATACACTTGATAGTTAGAATTTTAAGTATTTACTGTATATTTTGGTAATTTATTCTGTATTTTGCCAGATTACGGTGATTCTTGGGTCGTGATGATGGGGGCCCTTGAAGATTGTTGCCCAGGGCACAGTGAAGTGTTAATCTGGCCTTGCCAACAAGCAGGTGTTTTGTTGGTTTGTCCAATCTCCCTGCGCAGCACGATGGCAACAGTGGAAAGGAATGACTCCCTTTTAATGTGAGGAAACCTCCAGCAGAGCCGGGCTCAGGATCCATCTGCCTCGACTGGCTTCTTCTGAACTGTGCAGCCTTACTTTATGAAATTGTGCTTAAACAGTTTCAGGTTCAGTTCAGAAGACTTAAAAAGATGTTTAAGTGAAATTCAAGAGCGACTCACTGGCTGTGTTTTATTTACACACATTTTAAGTCTTTCCACTAAAACCTTTCAGCTGTGACGGTCTAGAAAAGGATTAGGGCCACGGTGGAAAAATAAAAATCTGAACTCTGACTTCAATTTCATAATTCAGAAAACACTACTGTATATATTTTTGGCATTGTTCTAATCTTCTGGACTACATGCATTCAACCTTTATTTATTTATTTATTTATTTATAACAAAATTACAGAAGAAGATAAAGGTTCAAATCAAGTGGTTTTTTTAAAATATTTTTGATAAAGTCAGAATTCTCAGTCAAATAATGTGCACGTGGCCCTAATCCTCTTTCATAAAACACAAATTTAAGTGAAGATCCCAACAGTCTTGGAGCTCAGCGTACATGATGTGGATGACTCTCAGCTTCAGCCTGATAGTGATGGAACTGAGCGAGTTATTGCCGTTTCTTTACGTTTGCGGAAATCATTTAGCTGTGGCGGCCATCTTGCATGAGTGCCAGAGGTGGAAAGAGTACTGAACATTTGTACTCAAGTACAAGTACTGTTATACTGCTTGGATTGAACTCAGTTACAAGTAACTTGTGTTTAGGGGTTAAACGACTACATCTTTTTAAAAGTTGACTTTAACATGATAAAAGTTGAGTCAACTTCGACTAATTTATGAAGTCATAGGAGCTCAAATTTGAAAAAAAAAAAAAAAACGTCATTACAAAAAAATGAACAAAACATTGGGCTCCTACCATTTATCATACTGCAAATGAGTCGAAGGAAAAGCAAAACTATTATCAAGCTGCAAAAAAACCTGCAGTTTTTAGTTTTATTTAATCCACCACGTGCGACTAGTCAACGTGAAATATAAAAACTTGCGAGATGACACGTAATCAACAAGTTGATTAGTCTGTTCAGCCCCTACTTGTGTTGTAAAAATGTTTAAGTAAAAGTACAAAGTACTCTTCTCAACCGCGTATTAATTACCTTTTAATCAATGGATGTTTTATTGTGTGGTCAACAAAAGTTATTCAATAGCTACATTCAAAGCACATTTCTCAGACGAACAATAGAAAAATTACACTAAGACCATTTCTTTAGTAAACAAATGTAGACAAAGCAGGAATTTTGTTAAGAGAAAGACAAAAATGTTTATGAACTGGCATAGAACAGAAACTTTTCCAAACACACTGAACAACAGGCAGGTAAGTGTTGTAAACTCTGACATCTCTGTCACCCTTCACTGTCTGAACCTTTTGTTCAGTGTCTGTCCAGCTTCGTTGGTTGTGGAGTAGACTCTTAAATAAAACGACTCTCCGGTTGTCCTTTACTGACGTCATATTGGTGCGTTCGTAATCTGAGAGTCTTATTGGCTACAAAGATGCAGATGAACGGTTTGAACATTAGTTCAAACTGCGGCCGTATTTGGTAGCAAATTGTGATTTTTAAAGTAGCGAAGTAGATTACGAGGTCTAAATTGTACTTAAGTTCGAGTAAAATTACACACATGCAAGAAATACTCATAAAAGTACAAGTACTCAAAAAACTCTACTTAATTACAGTAATGTACAGTATTTGTAATTTGTTACTTCCACCCCTGGTGAGTTTGAATGTTAGTCAGTTGTCGACGTGCATCTACCGGTACTGGTTAAACTCTTAAGGTTTGTTTAAAGTGGTTTCAAGTTTATTCAACATGTTGAAAACATGACAGTGACATTTGTTCCCAAAAATCACAACAATAAATAACCTAAAAACCTTCAATAAATAAGTTACACTCCACAACCTAAAATCATCCTATTAAAACTTATGATTTAAAACAAAGAGTACGGTAATTAAAAATCACAGGAAAAGCATTCAAACACAATAAAGTGCAGAGTGCAGTTTAAAACCCACAGCTCCTAAGCCTCAGGGTAGAAGCTGCTCTTGAGCCTAGATGTTTGGATCTTTCAGGCGGCTCAGCCTCCAGCCTGAAGGGAGGAAGGACAGTTCGAGTGTGGGGTGGGTGAGGTCCCCCATGGTGTTCCCTGCCCTGGTGCTTCATGTCATTGTCTTCTAAAGAAGAGAGGCCACTTTGTTTTGTTATCAGACACACACAGAGGCATTTACATTATCACTACAGCGGGAAACAAAGAGTCACATTTAAATCATTATATTTATAGAACTCTGCCAGTGTTGCCAGATAGAGTCAAGGTATTTCGGCCCAATCATCTGTTAAAAACCGCCACGTCACACAAAAATCTGCCCAATCAATATATTGTTACAGTATACATGTACAGTAATTACTGCTTGAACATGAATGCACTTCAGTACAAGCCAAGATAATTTAACAATACAAAGTTTGTTTTCTCAGTCATCCAGGTATATAACAACAAAAAAGGTTGAATCATGTCATCTGGACTTTGTTTT
>JARVGV010000474.1:27030994-27041974 GCA_031762435.1 Hypsolebias longignatus
TATTATATATTTATATATATATTTTTTTATAGCTCTATAGCTCAGACGTCCTTCAGGTCACAGTAAGATTGAGTTTACAGTTCTGAACTGGCATTTAAATATCTTTAACAGCTTTGAAACAGGGTGGCACGGTGGATCAGTTGGCTCTGGAATATCGGCCCAGGACCTTTCTGGGTGGAGTTTGCATCTTCTCTCTGTGCTGCCTGGGTTTTCTCCCGAGTACCCCGGTTTCTTCCCACAGACCAAAAACATGCATGTTAGGCTGATTGATAACTCTAAATTGTCTCTAGGTGTGAGTGAGAGTGTGAGTTTGTCTCATTTGTCTCAGTGTGTCCCTGTGATGGACTGGAGACCTGCCCCCCACCTCTCACACAGTGACTGCTGGATATGGGCACTAGTGACCTCCGCAACCCAAAAAGGAAGAAGCAGATAAAGATAATGGATGGATTTAAGAGTTTTTAATCAGTTACAGTTTAAGTTTTATGATTTTTGACATTTTTACCAGAGTGTTAAACGTAGTGTGATGTCACACAATACTTTCTGACCTGTCATAATTTTACCTTTTTTTGCAATCAAACTATTCTTATTTCTGTTCATTCAACTTTTATTTAGGCAGGTTAATCCCATATTGCCTCAGTCATTGCATTTCTTATACAGTTTATCCATACAACTACCCTTTTCACTTTATTTTAACAAGTTGGTTTTCAACTAAAGGTCCTGTGTTTCTGTTTTGAATCCTCCCAAAGAAAAGAAACTGGACACATAACTTCTCATTGACTTCCATTGTCTATGAGCTGAAAGTGGATGGTATTTTTTAACTGGTCCCATCTCCTACATAAAACATGTAAAATGACATGTGTAAAGACCAGTGGTGTTTACCACTTCTGGTTTGGGATTAAAAAGATTGATCAAATCTATTTGACTTAAAATGAAACAATTATTTGAAACTATTGTCATTATTTTTTATTTTGTCATAACCAACGAACCAACATTTGTTTAATGTTTGTGTACTGATACTGTGAAGTAGTTATTTTATTTTAGTTAGAACATATGAACCTTGTAATTCAATTCAAGGTGGTGCACTGGCTGCACTGGTCCAAAGACAAGCTGTCCAGGATCAAAGCCAACCTGGACCCCACATGAAATCATTGTAAACAAACTCCAGCTACATTCCTGCATATATTCTGGACATGTCCCAAACTACAGACTTTTTGGCAATCTATTTCTGACATCTTCTCTGGGATACGTAGAAAAACTGTTCACCCATAAATCTCACTGTTTGGGGTGGTCCCTGTCGATACGTCCTCAGCAGGTACGAGATGGATGGGATTGCTTTTGTCTCTCTCTTGGCCAGAAGACTGATTTTGTGCAGTTGGAAGGACCCACACCACCCAGCATATGTACAATGGATAAGAGAAGTGATGTATCATATCCATCTAGAAAACATCAGACACTTTTGCCTTTTGTGTTGTACGTAGAAAACATGTCAATGCCTGGTTAATTCATTTGTTTGTGTGTGGAGGGAAGGGGTAGGGATGGGGTTTGTTCTATGTTTTGTCTTTTTTTTTTTTCTGTATGTTCAAAAAACAAATAAAATCAATAAATGGACTTTGATTTTATTTATTTATTTATTTATTTTTTGAGAATCTTGAAATATTTCTTGAAAAAAATGCTTATCACCTGCCATCGTTCAAGCCGGACATTTTATGTTGAGAAATAACCATGGTATAGCTCCCCGGTCAAATATTGAAAATACAATTTTGTGGTATTTGTTAGAGCTCTGAGTACAAGTTGGGAATGACTTTCAGCTATTACCTCTTCAAATTTTAGCTCAGTGTCTGTAAAACTGATGACGCCATTTTTGTGTGAGGAAAAGATCTAGAAAAAGTCATACTTCTTTGAATCTCCAGTTCCTCTCGGCGCAGTGCAAGCTCTTCCTCCCGAAGTCGTTGCTCCGCTTCCGAACGTTTCTCCAGAAAGCTCAGAATCTCAGAGTACGTCTGGCAGCAGCATTGGCAAGGCCTCTTGGCTGTGGGCGCCGCTGAGAGCTCTGCTATTTGCTCCCGTTCTTCTTCTGCTTCTGTAATAAAAATAACAAAAACCAGTCAAGTCCTGATAGAAACTGGGGATCAGTGAGGGAACCAGTAGAATATAAAACATGCACACTGTACAGGTGTTCGAACATTTTGAGGGTGTGTTTGAGACATTGAATAAAATAACCCAAATCCAGTCAAAGTTTTTAAAATTGTATTTGTCACATCATTCATATGTGGTTCTCAAACAACAGCTTTGCATTGTCCAGTGGACGAGTGGAGTACCTGCAGGTATCTGTGTGATGTTGGGTTTGTCCTGTTCTGGGAAAGTTAGTTCTTCTAGAACATGATTCCTTCGCTCTTCATCCTTGGTAAGATTTAAACAAAATTACAACAAGAAAAAAAAAAAAGAGAAGTTTTAAGATCAGAACATGCGGGCAGTAAATATGAAAAAAAAAAAAACTATAAAAAGAGTGAAAATATTAAGGCAGCACATCTGTCAGCACTGTCACCTCACTGAAGGTTGCAGCTTCAACTCCAAGTCTTTCTGAGTGGCGTTTGCAGTTCTCCCTGCACAAATGGGTTATCTCTGATTTCCTCCCACAGATCAACTGTACATTAGGTTCTCTGCTGATTCTAAACTGTCCCTAACTGTGAGTGAGCGTGTGAATGGTTATCTTGTTTGTCTCTATGTCCCTGTGATGGACTTGTGACCTGTCCAAGTACCAGGACCTGCACCCCGCCTCTCACACAGTGACTGCTGGAGACAGACTCCAGCTCCGCTGGACCCAGAAAGGAAAAAGCGAATAAAGAAACTGGACGTGATCAAAACGTTGAGCAAATTAATGGTTGTTGGTGAGACAATAATAAAGATGGACTTTACAGTTCTGCCCAAATATTTCCAAGAACCAATAAGTTGTTAAAAGTAGAGCCAACATGGAAATTGTGCTATCATCAATACTGATATTGGGAGCGGAAGGCAGCCGCCAATAACCAATATAACACCTGTAATTTTTTTTCTTTGCTAACCCTCAAAAAAAATTTCAAAGAAAACAATGAGTGGAGAAGAGCTCGTTTATTTAGCGCAGCTGTTAGCAACCATGAAGCTAAGCATGTCAGTAATTAGTCCCACTGTGCAGCCTTTTGTTCAAAGACAGTAGTAGGTTCATAGTTGACAATTAGTTTGAGTAAATTCATGCTAAAAACTGTAAAAATGTTTTGGGTTTGAATTCCAATGAGTGAGACATCTGATCTTTGTCAAATTGTACATGAAGCACATGAGGTAGTGAGTGATCGTACCAAAAAAATAATCTTTGATTTATTTTCTCAGTAAAACAAGGGCTTTGGCAAATAAGGGCGAAAACAGCTCATATACATGCTATGATGCGTGAAAGAAGTAGAACATGCTCTATTCACACAAGGAGAGCTGTTGGTCAGGTACTTGTGCCATGTTCTCCAAAACAGTTACTGGATCAAGTGTTTACTTATGTAGGTAAACACAGATGTTTAACAACCCGTTAAAACACACCAGAATGCAGGACATATTTCATTCATTCATTATTTATACAGGTTAGTTCCCAGTGAGTCTCGAGGACTCATTTACAAGAGAGACCTGTTACATACAACATACAGAGTAGATGACAAAAAGAGAACATGAGGGTGGAGGAAGTTAAAAAAAAAATCATGTCTTACACCATGTCCTGGCTGCGGCACAGTGTAAAAGATACAAATAAATAAATAAATAAATAAATAAATAAATAAATAAATAAATAAATAAATAAATAAATAAATAAATACATAAATAAAAATGTATGCCTCTCTTATGATTGTCTGTTGTTGATTGTCCAAGGAAAATCTACTGTTGTTGTTGTCATCATTCTTTGTTTGTAGCCATGTCTCTCCTGTAAATGAGTCCTCGAGGCTCAATGGGATTAACCTGCCTAAATAAAGGTTGAATGAATGTGATCTCTCCTACTAACTCCGGTTAAGACTCTGGCAGCAGCATTTTGAATCAACTGAAGACTTTTTTAAAGAATTTTTTGGACACCCAGATAACAAACCATTGCAATAGTTCAGTCTAGACGTGACAAATGCACAAACCAGTTTTTCAGCATCATTTTTAGATGATGTTTCTAATTTTAGCGATATTACGGAGGTGGAAGAAGGCAGTTCTAGTAACGCTTTTAATGTAAGGGATAAAAAACATGTCCTGATCAAAAATAACATCAAGATTTTTAACATTAGACCTGGAGGCCAGATTAATGCCATGAAGGAGGGTGGAAAAACTGAAAAATTAATTCCTAAGATGATCAGGTCCAAAAAATAAACCTCAGTCTTGGCTTTATTCAAAAGCAGAAAATTAAGGGTCATCAACGTTTTTATGTCTTTAAGACATGCTTGTAGTCTTAAGTAGCTGATTAGATTCATTGGGTTTCATGGACAAATATAACTGTGTATCATCAGCATAACAATGACAATTTATCCAATGCTGTTTAATAACTTTACCTAATGGAATCACCAGATACAATTTTATGAAACTTTCAGAAAATATTCATTTTAAATATAGGTACAGCTGCATAACTTTTGGAGTTCATACAGTTCAAAATGGCTGCCACAGATAACTGACCTTCAAAAACAAATAATGGTTATAACTTCAACAATTCAAGAGGTATTGAGCTAAAATGTGGCGTGATGTTAGCTGAGGCTGAGCATTAATAGCTTGCATAAGATCTTGATTCAAATGTTGCTATTATTTGAAGTTGTCTGTCTGTTAGCAAAATATTTGATGAACCGGTCACCAGATTTTAATGAAAACTTTGAGAATTATTCACTAGATATATGTCTACAACTGATTAATGTTTGGAGCAAATACACATCAAAATGGATGTCACAGCAAACTGGCCTTAGAAAGCACAAAATGGCTATTGCTGAGTCAGTTTACCAGCTAATGAGCTAAAGCATGATGTAGAGAGTCCTTCACAACAAACTGGTTGAGCGTTTAACCTTAAATGCTTCAGAAACCTTTTGAAAGGTGGTGGGCAATGTGAGATCCTTCAAGGAATGTTGGACCTTTAATTATTGCTTTCTTTTATATCATCCTGTCATTTTTATTTTATTTCAAACACCCCCCCCCCCCCCCACACACACACACACACACACACACACCACCACCACCACCATTATTAATATAAAATATTTATTAGGAATGCAGCCCTGCTAGGCGAGTATCTGTGTAGTTTGTCTGCAGGTACGTTTTGTAATGTGTGCGTCTGCTTTGTGTGACACATTGACCAACGACCAAAGTTCATCTTGAAGGCAGTGTTTGTTGCTCTAAATTTAAATCGTGTGCCACAGACGTGTACATAACCTTTGCCAGGATCACTATAATCCTTTACTGTCAAAGACCTTGACTTTTAGACTCGTTGATAGTCTAAATGGTCTTTTTTCAGTCCAGAGCCTACAATTATTGTTTCATCCACAAAACATCTGCAATACCACATGGAAATAACAAAAGTGTGCTTCTGTTGTATGATAGTCTATTTTAAAGCTTTCAAGTTGAAAGAAAAAAAAAGTTGCCTCTGAACAAAATTAGCATATGGTCTGTTTTTGTTCAGTCAAATAACAAAAGACGTTTGTGCAAGAAACTCTGCACTGCGGGTCAAAAGTAACTCCTTATGTAGACATGTCAGCTACTCATCAGTAACTTTTGGTTCAGTGGGAGCTGCAGGGTCAAAGGTCACAGATGCCCAACACATGCTCACCTTTGTTTTTTTTACACTTTAATTCTCTAAATCTTTTGATGATATACGTGACAGAGGAGGGGAAACACAAACACTTTTCTTTAAAGAGTTTTTTTTTTTTTTTTAATGAAGCATTGCAACAATTGCTCAACACATCGTCTGTCAACCATGAACCTTTGAACCTGAGCAATGACCCCCCAGTTTCCAAGTTATTCTGAAACGTGTCATGAAATTTAGGAAGTGATGGGTTCAACAAACAAATTAAAGCTCTCGAGATAAAACCTAATATGAGTTGGTTTTATAACATCTGCAGCGATATTAAAGTCTCATTGTGTAAATGTTCAGGAAGCATTCACACCTTTGTGTTGTGATCCATTTTTCATCCGTACGTTTTTCGGCATCTTTCTCATTCCACAATTTTTGAGCTTATTCAACAAATCATAAATCAAAATGTTCACCTCTTTCATGAGAAAGGTGCTATGACTTTTGGTATTGGTGCAACTTTAGCTTTTTGAAATGTTTTGCCTTTTCTGTCACTTTTTTTCCTAATAGAAAATGAATTAAACTCACTTTAGAGCCTTCAAACCTTTAGATCTGTTTACAACCTTTTCCTTTCACATCTTGTTCTGGTTCAGCTTCTTTCAGCTGCACTGTACAATTTTTTTCCACTTATTTTCAGCTTTCAGCTTTTCTTTCAGCTGTTTTTTGCTTCTTTCATGTTCGTTCTGCTAACTACAACATTTTTGTGCTTCTTCTAACTCATTTGTGCCAATTTCAGCTTGTTATACTCCTTTCATCTTATTTCTGCAAGTTTCTGCTTTCCCTGCTATTTCACCTACTATTTAGCTGATTTATGCTAATTTTAGCTTTTCAGCTAATTTCATGTTTTTGTAATATTTTCCAAATTTTTACAGTCTAATTCAACAAAATAAATGTGCTCTCTCCAATTTTTTTTATACTTTTTAAAGCTACTTTTCGGCTGTTTTTTTTTATTTTCATTTTATTTAATTTTAATTTTTTTTTGTTGCTAATTTCACTTTTTTTTCAGATAATATCAGCGTTTTGCTCATTTCTGCTTCTGTCTAATTGGGCAAATATGTGTTTTTTTTCTGCTTTCTTTTGCCAATTTCAGCTTGCTCAAGCTTTTCAACTATAGCTTTTTAGCATTTTTGCTTATTTCAGCTGTTTTCAGATGAATTCAAGTTGTTGTTGTTTTTTTTTGTTTGTTTTTTTTTTTATTGTTTTTTTTTTTCTGGAAATTTTGGCTACTTTTAGCCTAAGTAACTCCTTTCTGATAATTTCATCTTGTTATGCTTCTTTCAGCTTCTTGCTAGTTTAATCTTTTTCTGCTATTTCAGCTACTATTTAGCTGTTTTACGCTAAATTTAGCATTTCCAGCTAATTCCACATTTCTTTTTAACTCATTACAACTCTTTCCATTTCCTCTGGTAGTTTATCCTTCTTTCTGCCTTTTTTTTAGCTACTTTTTAGCTATGTTTGGTTAATTTCAGCTTTTCAAGCTAATTTATTTTTTTAGGTCAATTCTGCTCATTTAAATCTAATTCAGTGAATATGTGTCATTTCTACTTTATTCTGCTAAATTAGGCTTGTTCTTCAATTTCAGCTACATTTCACAATGTTTTTTGTTTGTTTGTTTAGCTAATTTCAGCAGTTTGTCAGCAAGTTATTCTGCAAAAAAGCATTCACGCTGTATTTTCACAGGAAATGCAATTTCTCTAGTTAAATTTAAGTTTCACAGCATGCTTCTTTTTTTTTTACATTTGATGGTTGGTAGAAATACATGTATTTCATGCGTGTACTACTCTTTTCCTGATAAACGATGACACGTGTGATGAGAAAAGAGGTTTTGCATTTAACTTTGTTTTTAAAGAGTAGCACAACAATAAAGCAACACTTGAAAAAGAAACGAGACAAAACTGGATTTAAAAGCCTAGCATTCCTTGAATTAATTCAAATTTCCTACTATTCTTAAGATTTAAACTAAAATCACTTATTTGATGAGAAGAGGCAGCACTACAGCCATTTTGGTCAAACCCTGTAAAATATGAATTATGTAAAAGATCTCACAATATGTGACAGAGCTCAGAGAATGAATAGATGACTATCAGTGACTATCACTAAACTTAACTCCGTATTTGTAAAACCAATGGATGTTTAACCATTTGTTTCCTCAGGTCAGCAGGCTATGGATGTGATCTGGAATTGGGTTGGCCTCAAAAAGTTAATAAGTTTTAGACGTAATGATTACTTCTTTAGAGTTTCTCTAAAATCCAGTCCAGTGGTTCATGAGAAACATCAAACCATCACACACTCCCTCACTCAATGGCAAAAGAACATATTCACCTCTTGCATTCAAATGCTAACCTGCTAACTCCAACATTAGATGAAGAAAAAAAAGACTAAAAATAGTCAAAATAATAAACATTAGTGAGCTTTTCTTGAGCTGGAGAGATCTTAAGGTAGATGATAAACAAGCATCACCAAGACAGTCATTCAAAATATGTTGTACTACTCATTTCCTCCACTAGATGGCAGCCTACATCCACATTCACCTGCAGCTCCTGCTCATCACCCAACAAAACTGTAGCAGCTTTGCAGCCTGAGGCCATCATTACACACTCAATAGAGCAATACTCAGTCATCTTCTCTGCTAAATGGATCCCTCTGCTGCTAAACAACATGAGGTGTGATGATTCTTTACTTTTGTTTTTTTGCAGCTGAAACAGCTGGATGCTTTGGAGCAAGACATTTACTTTGACCTTTTTGTTGTTACACGATCAGTTGTCTGTTGCTTGTCGGTCTGCAGCCTGAGGTCAGCAGGGCTGTCCTCTCAGAGCATCACCGTGGTTGCGTTGACACTGTCCTGGTTTGTGCCGGAGCTTGTGAAACTCTCTTCTAGAGGATGCAAACACAAGCGCACAAGCTTGCCCAATTCCAACCTGGTTCAGAACATACATGTTTTACAAAACGTTATCAAACATGGCGAGGCCCGATAAGATTACTGTTGTTTACTATGCAGGTCGGGAACACGGAGTCTCTTGCTTGCACCCACACGCACACACATGCAAAATGACAAACACATACTTTTGCATTGCTTTTATAGATACTGCCTTTAATTAAAAGAACATGAAGTCAGTTTCTGGTCAAAATAAATCACCATTTGCACTAAATATACACATGCATGCTGCATATTTATGTACCTGTTCATTGCAGAACATGTTGTTCGGTTTATTATAACAAATCGTCACATCTTATCACAGCTCTGTGTATCCTTGCAGCCCCCTCCTCCCACAACCCTCTTCCCTTTCAGCCACTCCTTGGTCTGTCAGCAGCAGGGTGGGGCTCACAGAGCTGCACATGTTTCCAGCGTGCTGCAGCTCACTGACTGTTTTCTTCCACTTCCCACAGTGCACGCATGGCCAAGCCAAACGAGGGCCGAGGAGGGACCAGTGGCTGCTTTGCACCAATCACAAGTGTCTCCACACCCCCTCTGTTTTTCCTCTCCTCTCAGTTCACGCCCCTCCCCGAGTTTCAGTGTGCAGCCAACTAGAGAGAGAAAAAAGTTCAGGGAAGACAAAGTGATAAGCATCAAGCAGCTTCTGGGTTTTGCTTTCAAGTGGACTCCTGCTGAACTGAAGCAAGGGCGTGTGTGTTAGTGTGTGTGTGTCTGGTTTCCTCCTGTCATTGTAGGAACACAGAGCGTCAGCCGTGAACTAAAGGTTATAAAAGAGAAGAGCCACAGGAGGAGAGAGATGCACAGCAAGACTTCACTTCTCAGGAGGAGCTCGACCTGACGTCTAGACCTTCTGACTCTGGACTGGAGACAGGACGACACCGTCCCAAACTTCCCTATCTCCAGTTCACACCCATCCCTCTCTGACAGCTTCTGCTGGAGCACCTGCTCCCGGCTGTCTGACTCCAAGATGTCAGACGATGACTGCCGCTCGCCCATCGGCCTGGACGTGTGCACCTGCTGCCTGGACCTGGCCAGTGGAAGCGACGACTCCCTGTCCAGCAGCCCCTCTCAGGGCCACGGCACCAGGGGGGGCCTGCCAGCAAGCCCCACCAGCCCCACCGTGAATCACTTCCGACAGCTCCGCAACCAGCTGATGTACCAGAACCTGAACACGGACAAGCTGAACAACATCATGAGGCAGGACTCCCTGGAGTCGGTGGTGAGGGACCCCTGCTTCCTGCTCAACGAGGGCATCTGCAACAGCAACATCGACCAGACCATGCTGTCCATACTGCTCTTCTTTCACAGGTATGTCTGTTCGCTCGTTCCTGACAGGCCAAACGTGTCCCAAAGTGTGAAACTTCAACTCATTCTTGTATCATTCATTAGACACCTGAAGTACAAAATCCATCTTTTCATCTGAGCATCGTTGCATCTCTAAAAACTTCATCTTGTCAATGCATTTCCTACATTCACACATCAGCAATTTTATGGATCACATTACATTTGTGCTCTTATTGTGTGATGTTATTCCACTTAGAGGCACCAACAGGTTGCTTGTCCTCAAATTTTCATTCAAAAATGAACTTTATTTATAAACAGATAAACTTTATGCAGAGAACATCCCACCTGGACATCTCGAGACGGTATGTTCTTGTCTGGATACGAGGCAAATAACCTTTTATTGTCTGACGTCAATAAAACTGGCTCGACTCCTTCATTGTTTTTGCCTAATTGCTCCTGGCAGCTCGCCCTGCAGTGATTGTGAGAATGACAGTGTGTCTCTGCAAAGTTTCCATCTGTTTGGAAGCTTGTTTGGCATCCAAAGTATTTATTGTTTACTCAGCCGCAGGTATAGTTGATTTTACTGAACTTGAATGAAATGTATGTACTTATATTACAACTAAATAACCAAGTGTCAAAGTGTGCCGAAACAGCAGAACCTACTCTTGGTATTAGATTGAGCTTTGAATGTTTCTGACGTTGAACTTGCTGTAATTGTTCTTTATTAATGTGTTTAAAAGATCATGACATGTGCAGTGAATGATCTGTGAAGAAAATGCAACATTTTCTAAGTAACTGGCAGTAAAATACACGTTTTTCCCCTGAAATATTTTAAACAAACAAGTACACACCCAGTTAAAAACAAACACTGATAATATATACAAAGACTAAGGTCGCCGGTTCAAGCCCCGGTACCGACAACATCAAAAATGTGGGTGGGATAAGA
>JARVGV010000474.1:27119153-27132013 GCA_031762435.1 Hypsolebias longignatus
ATGAAAATGTACCAGTGGAAGAGTCTGCGTGAAGTTAATGATGTCCAGTTAACCAGTGAGTACAGGGTGCAGTGGTGAGTACAATAATCACAGCCAGTTATGAACCTTAGTGCACCATGATAGACAGCATCCAACATCTGCATGGTGCTTGTAGCGTTCATGCAGATAATGTCACCATAATCAGTAGAGGGAAGGAAAGTCACACAAGGCAGATTCAGCGTTAGACGTGATCTATTTCAGTTTCTATTTCAGTTGTTTGTAATTGTCCAAACCCATGTGTAATGTCTCGTTAATTTTATAAATGCACTGAAGAAAATGTACAGTATAATGATTTTATCTGCTCTGAACATGGTGGTCCTCATGAGTGTTAGTTTTGTGTTTCATGCCACCAAGACGCCATCACGGTTGTTGTCTTTAAACATTTGCTTTATTTTTGGTGTGAATACAGATCTGTTTACAGAAGAGAAGGTAATTCAGTCATTCTTTTCTAATAAGCCAAAACATAGACACAATTGTGTGATTTTTAGGTATAGGGATGACTTAGAATCCTTCCCTTTTTTATTTTCTTTTTAAGTACCCTGGAATCAACACCACAGTTCACTTTCAAGCAATGCCAACCTCTGTAAACCTGCTGCTCTTCTGCAGCCCTGGTCCCATATGCATCCTGTTCAGTCCATATGTAACTGAGGATGTGACTATCTCTTTGTTCTTTTGCCATTTAAACAAACAACAAAAAAAAAATCTGTTTTAGTTTTGGTACATTATTTATGTAACCTGAATTTGACCCAACTTCCAGTCATGGTCAAAATAAAAGACACACTTCTCAAATTTCAAAGTTTTATGTACCAGAATGTGATCAAAGAAGAGATTGCAAAAATGATTTTGGTTCTAAAATTAGATGCAATAGCAAATAATCACATTATATTTTTTGTCATGTTCATAATAAGATAAAACACAAAAACTTGATGTAGCATAACACTTCAGCTTGAAACATCCAGCTGCTGTGTGATCTTATCAGCCTCCCTGTTTATTGTGGAGGGGGCCAGTAAGGTCACTTTGTCACATTAAAGTACCACCAAAGGACTTCAGTCAGGATGAGACGAGCACCGAAGTGAACAAGCTAGATTGTCTTGAACAATCCAAACACTTACCGGTACATACCAAATGTCTTAAGGTTGTGGCTATAGTACCTTTATTATTTTAAATAACTCAACTGCCTGAACAGGCTGTCATGTAGACACATCAAGCATGGCAAAGACTTTTTTGAGGGTGAAGTTGCAGAGATTTATTTATTTGACCTGAAAAACTTTAACACTTCAGCTTTAATGAAAGTGCTCAGACCTGCTGATGAACATTTAATCAAATATAGGTGATCATCAGCACTTGGATGCCACTTAGACCCAACTTTTATAAAATTAAAGACAGTTACTTAAATTTTAAGACTCTTCCTCTGTACTTTTGGTTATTATTTGTGAGTATGTTGTAAGTTCTAGATGTTTTCTTTCCATCGTTCGTGGATTTTATTCTGAAAGACTTTTTTTTTTTTTTTTTTACCATCACTGATTTAACTTTGACTGTTGAGAACAAGAAAATATATATATATACTTAAGACCAATGTGGTAGAATGAAAAACAAAAAACTCAGTAGGTAAAAAGGCATTTATCAAAAGTCGAATCATCTCTGTTCATGACAAAAATTCCAATATTAAATCTATTTTCTATGAGTAGAAGCTGGAAAGCATTGCAGTTTAAATTTAAACACCAAACCTGCTGGAAACTAAAGACAGAAAAACTTTGCAAGAAGATGAACATTTTGGGGAAAACATGCAAGACTTTTGGAAAGAAGGAACACTTTGAGATCTACAGAGAGAAGCGTAGCACCCTCTACATCGTGGGCCCCTTTTGGTGAGCGTTGTTGTCAGAGACGGAGATAAACTGCAGCTCCTGGGAGTGCCCCAGATCTGACAGAAAGCTCCCCCCTCCATCAGTCACGTCATCTGAGTCAGTGAAGGAGTCTGTGCCCTGCTCGCGGTCACACTAACCAGGAGACACAAGCTGTTCCTCTCCAGGTGCTCATTAATGCACTTGTCCTTGATACCTCCACTGTACAACAACGCAAAGACAAACACACGCCTGCCGTGTTCTAATTACGCTGTTGTGTGCAAAAACACTCACAAGGATGTGCATCATACATTTCACTAAGAGACTTGTAAATGTCAAACAACGGCTGACATTCCTTTGCTTCCCCGTCCTGCTGTTTTTAGTCTTTTTTTCACTTTTTTCCCCTTGTTTGTTGGGATAGGACGTTGTAAAGCAGGAAATGTAAAGGCGGTTGAAGCCTTTGAAGTAGGGGACGTTGGAGACAGCTGATAGTGGAGGCAGCGCTGGAGCGGAGCGCCAGGCTGGGAAAAATTCATCAAGCCGCCTCAGCAATTAGCATATGGGCCTAATTATCATATGAAACCAAGCCTCCATACCAGCCCTGGCCTCCAATGTGACTTTCTATCCATCTACATTATCACCCATCTAGCTGAAAAATGGTGAGCACGGACGACCCTGGTATTGTCTTACACCTCTCTCCTCTAAGGCCTGCTTGAATAACTACTATGACTCCAATGTTCCTTTTTTCCATTATGCAGTTAAGCCAGACAGTTAATTACCCAGTAGCAGGGAGGCCAGGTCTCTACGCTGGCTACGATAACGATATGCTTTGCTGGGCAAGGAATGAAGAGGGCCAGCCCATAGGGAACCAGGCTGATGTCAGGCAATCTTTCAAAAAAAAAAAAAAAAGACCCAGGCAATTAGATGCACCACTGCTACCAGGGATGATTCGTGTTATTGAAGATACCGGCTAGCTTCTCTAATGGGGGGTATTTAGGGCAATTATGATAAAGATGTCAGGGCGACCTCCCTGTGACTGTTCCTTTTACGAGAGGTGCCTCTGAGTGCAAGATCACAGAGCAGAAATAAGACTAAAGACGAGGCCAGTCCCGTGCGGAAGCCTTGCCACTAGCAGAGCTGCACTTAAGACTCAAGTCTCACGTGAAAGTTACTGTCTAGAGGTGCTAAATGGGCTAATCCGCCGTCAGAATCGCATTTTATGGGAATTTCAGAGCCTATAATGATAGTCTCAAGAAAATAAACATGTCTGTGTTCAGTTAAAAGGGGTAAAGCCCCCCTGATTTGTTTCCATTTGGCATTATATCCATTTAGCACATTTGGCTCGGGAGACATGAAGGACTGTTATTATTTAATGGACCAGGGAAGATGACTATCTGAAAGGTAGCAGAGGCCCACAAAGGGGGCTTTGAGGTGGCTACTGTAATACACTCTGAATTGTTTCCGCATTTACCTTAGCCATCACCTTTTCCACTAGTGGCGTCCGCCACCTCACATCAAAGTCACAGCTCAAGGACATAAGAGCCACTGGTCATCACGCACGCTTGAATCCAGCCAGTCCATTCTCCGCGTTAGCATATGCCATCCACATGGCTGGCATGGCACTAAACACACGCAGAACAACGTTTGAAGTAGGTTCAAAGAAGCAAAAGCAGAAGAAAAGAGCAACGTGGATACAGTATGTATCCTCTTATTTAAAACAGCCAAACAGCTGGTTATGTTCTTAGTGCACAGTTTGCCGCCGTCATTGTTTTCAAACCACGACTGTGGATCATATAAATTTGCTCTGTGCAGTAACCTCCCAGCATAGACATTAGACAGTCAGGAAACAGCTACTTCACTGTCCAGATGAAAAATAGCTGTAAAGTAAAACCTACTTTTTCAGCGAATACTTCTTTTGGTTCAACTTTATACAATACAACCATCTATTGTAATAAATTGATGTGCTACAGAAAGGATAGCTGCTTAAGATGAAGATGAAATAAACAAAAACTACATTTACAATTTTTGACCATGCTGGTGGCGTAGCTTCAGGCACATCACTGCTATATTCAGTGTTACTGTCCCATAAGGCCTCATGCAGATCGTTATGGTCCTTCAGAAAATTCACCTGCTTATTTTGGTGGTCCCTTAAATTAAACTAACATTTATTGTGCTTTTAAAATTTGATGATTCTACTTGAGCCCAAATTTACTGGCAGTCCAACACATTTAGAAAACCTTAAGAATAAACGTCATAACTTGGATCGCTAGGTGTTTTTACATCAAGAATCAAGATTCAAGATCTTCCTCCCATTCTGCTCTTGGAAACTCTAGGAACCACAAGTAAACTTTCAGTCTGAGAGCAAAGTGCTCTGTTGGGAAAATATGGAACAATAAGATCTGTAATATAAGATGGAGCTAGGTTGTTGAGGGCTTTATAGGTTAGAAGTAAGATTTAAGAACACATTATTAGTGTTGAGCATATATCTTAGATCCTTGTATACAGTTTATTTTTATAAAATTTTTGTTACTTTTTTTTGGTGTAACTGGGACCTTGAGTACACAATTTCGCTTCACCTCATGTACCACATGTGATGCGAATGACAAGATCCTTGAGCCTTGAATTTGATATAAAGAATTGGAGAACAATAACTAAATATTGAAAAATTCCTCATTGTGACTATTTTCATTGCACAGCTCACGTTTAATGTCTTCTTGTTGTAAAAAGCTTTTTGCACGATCTCGCTTTGGTGAAAAGGGGTTCGACAAGCTAACAGTAGCCTGAACAGGACCAAGTCCAAAATGGACCGCTGCCCTTGTAGAACAACTGCAATGTGAAAAAATTATTCACGTTTTTTTTTTTTTTCATAAATTGTTAAATTACAGTCAGTTTAGTTTTTTCTTGTTGTTTCTCAAAATATTCTCGTTTGTAACAATGGACGTTAATTGATTTTGATTTTAAGCCAAATTAATCTGCTTGTTTTCAAATGGATCTAATTTAACTTCATTTATTTTTTAACTCTTAAGATGGTTTGGCAGGATTTTCACAGAGAAACTGCTGTTTAAAATAAACTCAGCCTGTAGATGAGCACATCCTGTTCCAATCAATGCCTCCCTCATTGCTCACCTTTCGTGTCGGTGCCTCTCCCTCTTTTTTTTTTTTTTTTTAATCTCCCAAACGGTTGTATATCAATACCTCCTGTCACGCAAAACCCACTTCGAGCCGTCACACCCGGGTCAGGGACGGAGGGCTCAGGGAAGATGAGAGATCTGAGTGCAAACAGACTCTGTCTCGGGATTGTCACCGAGGGAGGGGACGCGCTTTCTGTCCATGAGAGGCTGAGACCACAGGATAAGAATGTGTTTGACATCGCTTGTAATTGTGTAATGTTGACTTTGTTGGTATCAGAGGGGGGCCTGCATCAGCAAACAGGCATTTGATTGTCAGTGTGTGTGTGTGTGTTTTTGTGTGTGTGTGTGTGTGTGTGCATTCCTTTGAGACAACCTGTAGTCTAGACAAGGGATTAAATGATGGTAGTAGCTTTATTTTTATTACCACATTGTAAATTTGTGTTTAAAACTCACGATACACGTTTCTGTTATTTATTAGTGGATTCATATTTATCACTCGCCACTGAAAGGCGAAGGCGGGTGCTAACGTATTTGCGTATATTTTGTGTGTTTGTGCATATATGTGTGTGTGTGTGTGTGTGTGTTCGGACGAAAACGAATGAAACTTGCAGAAAGTATGATCAGATGATTAACGTTTGGGGTCAGCTTGATTCAAGATGGCTGCCACTGCCACCGACTGGTCTTAACCCTGAAACGGGTTGACCCAAGGGCAGCAGGAGGGCTAAAAACACGAAAAAGGCCTCTATTGACATAAACTTTGGTGTGGTAGTAGCCGAGACCGATCCCCAACAAATATTCCAAGTTCTAACAGATCCTGTGAGACGTTTGTTTAAAGTTTTGACTCGACTTTTGTCTGTTAGGAAAATATGTCGTGAACCCACGGACACACTTTAATGAAACTTGAAATGATCAGTAGATAACTATCTACAAGTGATTAACTTTCAGAGCTGATTCAAAATGGCTGCAGCCAACTCACCTTGGAAAATACAAACATGGCTACGATTTTGTTATTTATACAGAATTTGAGCTAAACTTTCATGTGTTCACAACACACACTCCGGGTGCTACTTGTCACACAGCATTTCCTTTAAACTTTTGCATTAACTGTTGCTGTTCGTCTGTTAGCAAAATATCTTTCAGGAAGGGATTGTTCTTCCCTGATGGTCTAAAAATCCTCAAGATGTTGTGTTAGTAAAAAAAGGCTGTCAGTGAGTCTGCAAGATAACATGTTATGATTGCCAAGATGTTTTCGCTTTAGTGGAAAACTCCTTCTGAGGTAACTTTATTGAACGTTGTCACGCTGACGTAATCAGGCTTGTCGTCAGCCATGTTTGTGTGCTGATCAGAGAGGCTGATGGGAGTTGTGCTGTTGCGAGCGCACTGGCCTTGGCTGAGCTGCATAGATAGCAGCAGTGGACAGGTCAGCGTGTTTGTTTGCTCTCTTTTACCCCCCTTGAGTCAAAGAGCTGGCAAGTCTGATTGGTTGGGGGGTGACAGCCTGACTCTGGATCTGTGAGCCAGTAGACTAACCAGCCATCTGCATTTCCTTTTCAGTGCGTTACAGCCAAGGTGAGGTCAGCTCCTCCAGCGCCATCAGTCACCACAGCAGCAACGCCATGGCGACCAGCCAGTCGGTGCTGCAGCAGGTGTCTCCGGGAGGACTGGACCACAGCCACAGTCTGCTGTCGCCCGATGCCAAGATGGTGAGTGAATGCCTCTGGGTCTCAGTGGCCCCAGATTAGATAAATTCCTGAACCTCCTCTCTGCCGGAGCCACAGGCAGGAGCCAGTAATTGTCACACTGTGCTGTTCAGCGAGAGAGGTGGAGCTGCACAAGAAGAGTGCAGCAGCCATTTTTACCACTGCCAGTAAACCTGACAATGGGACATTCTGCTTTTATTGATTAAACGCAACACAAAGAGGAGGTGGAGGAGGAAAAATCATACCAATGTTTGATCTTTTGTATCTGTAATACTTTTATTTCATCAGTGATTAAAAATCATCTGAGTTGTTGAGCATGTGCAATTACCAAATTGACTATGTTTTAAACTAACATGCTGTTAATCAACAAAAAAATGCTTCATTTTGACAGTTTTATGCGGATCTTGAACTAACATACTCTGGTCACTAACGAATCCCACAGTATCTTTATTTAAAAGTTTGACATGCATTTTGCTTCTTCAAGAAGTATCTGTTTTATTTTATAGCCCAACAGTCTTCATTAAGAAGCTTCAAACGCTAATGTCTGCCTTTATGCAGATGATACTGTGATGTACTCTGTTGCATCCACACCTTGTGAGGCACTTTGTTTTTAGCTCCAATTTTTTTAAGACTGTTCAGCTTATATTGTTGCTCTGGTAAGGAGGTTAGGTATCACTGAGGGAATTTAAACAGATTTTAAATGGTTAGTTTACCGTACTTGCCACCGTATGAGTCGCATCAGTCCAAATATGTCTAATAAAGTGGGGAAAAACATAAATAAGTTGCTTCACCGTATAAGTCGCATCTATTATGTGTTGTTGTGATTTGACCTTGACCATCCAGAAACGTGGACCGTTGTTGTGCCAAAAATCGATTGGCTGCTAAATGGCGGCCGCGGGAGCATACACGGAAGAAATTTAACAAGATTAACACTTAAAAACAATTATTTGTTTGCTCAAACTTATAGCAAAGGTGTGTCTCAATTGAACTTTTCCTTAATAAGTGCACTTTAATGGTCAAATCAGCTGCATTTCAAAAATCGATTTGCGGCTGCTGTAACGTGCAGAGGGAGGACTCGCTGTGCATTTCTTCAAAATTTAACAAGATCACCACCAAAAAAAAAAAAAAATTTTTTTTTTGCTTGAAATTATAGCAAAGCTGTGTCTCAGTTGAACTTTTCATGAATAAATGCACTTTAATGGTCAAATCAGCTGCATTTTGCCTGGGCAGCGCAACAAATTGCAGCTGATTTGATGTTTGCTCCAGGAGTTCTGGAGCAAGACAAAGGTGTATGACAAGCCAAGCGTCTCATTAATAGCCACCTTTACCTATTAATGAGACACTTGGCTTGTCATATTACTCAAGTGCCCTTTAGCGGATGAAAAAGGATGTGTTCAAATAGGCCTGTCACAATAAATCAATTAATCACATGAAAAATGAAAATTATCTACCTCATTTACATTTATCGGCTTTATCGTTTCATCATGTCTCTCTTTCGACTACTAAGCTGAGAAGCTAAGCTACAAGCTAAGCTAACTAGCCAACCTTCGGGGAAAAGACCTGTCTTGTCGAAGCTCCAAAATTCATGGTTGAAACCCGTGCCTTCATGTAAAAAGTTGTTTTTCTCTGCAAAAAGAAGCTGAGAACTTGTTTACTGATTTTATTAAAAACTTTGTGCAAAAAATGCTTTGCTAAAAAGCTCAAACCTGTACAACAGAAAGTATGCACATACCAAACCACTGTAACAATCTCTATGGTTTAAGAAGGGATTAAGGTGCAAACAGAGCAGAACATTGTTAAAAACTTTAAGCAGTCAGTCAATCTGCTGCCTGGACTCAACAAACCACTGGACAGGCTGCAGCACAAAAAGCCATGATTCTCTCTTTTATTTTAACGCTTGGTTCAGTTCTGTACGTACAGAAATATGTTTTTAATTCCTTTAACATCTACTGAATTGTTTCTGTAGCTTTTAGCTCAACAAATGAGCCGCCAGTAAACAGAAAACATATTCAAATGCTTTTAGAGGTGCACTGGTCCACATAACAGAAAAACAAACTTCCCCTTATGACTGTTGATTATTTACAGCCAACGTGAATCAGTTCCTGGTGTAGGTTTCAGCGACGTGTGCCATCTTTGTCCACCTTCTTCACAGAAGTAGCAGTTGCCATACAGCGTAGCGGTCAGCTCTAACAATGCCGCCACACACGCACAAACAAAAACAGGGGACTTCATTTCCGTTCAGGCGCGCTGCAGACATCTCAGAAAACAGGAAGGCCCTGACAGAGCTGAGTGGAAGTGCGTTCATTCAGCAAAAAAGAGGTGGTGATGCAGCGCCGGTGGGAGTTTGAGGCGGCTGATACTGTATTTAGAAGTTCATTTGATTAGAAACCCCCACACACACACACACACCCCACACACACACACACACACACTAACAGAGTGTCTCTTAAAATATTCACCACGTCTTACATAAAGGCCTGAACATCACGGAACAATCAGGAATGTTCTCAGAGGTTGCCAGGTAAGACTTGAAAAACCAGTACAGACTGGCAGTCCTTGGATTTCCCGGCAGGTGAATTGATGTGAGGAATTTTTTAATGAACTAACGGTAATCTTCAGGAAGCAGCAACGACACATAAAGAATACAAGAGAGAAAAAATGAAGCTGCCTCTGTGTTGTCACATTTTCAGTATGGATCATTTTGGGTAGAACGAACAGCATGCCATGTGACTGTGCAGCGTATCTCAAACGAATCTGACATGGTTGATGTAAAACAAGATAAATTTTAGTTGCAAAAAAAAATAAAAATCCACAAAACAGACTTTTTTATTTTCATTCAGTGTGAGCAGCAGAGGATATCAATCAAAGTGATTTCCTGTATCAACAAACTGAACAATATGAGGAAGTTGTCTTGGACTAATGAAAGTCAGGGGGTGTATGTGTGTAAACCTGCCTGTTCTAAGTGACTAGGGATGAAGAAGCTGAAAACATTTATACAGTGATGTTCAAATAAGTAATTATTCAAATGTGGTATAAAAATGAAGATGAGAAAACTTGCTAATAAAATCCAATTTGAAGAAACTTCATGGGAAAAGTAGAATTTCTGCTACTCTAGGATGTATGTTAGATCTATCAGGCAAGAGGAAGACGGACACAAAGGGGATTCCCTCAAAGAGGTGCGTGTGTGTGCGTGTGTGTGCGTGCGTGTGTGTGCGTGCGTGTGTTGTGCTCTCTTTATTGTGGCCTATATAAGAAGTGGGTCAGTTGAAGTGGTACTGGGTTGGATTGGTCATCAGCTGCAGGTGTTAGCAGGTGCACAGTGGGTGTTCACACACACCGCTAACCTGTGAACATCTGGCTAATTGCCAAAAATTCAGTTTCTGATTTGTTTGTTTGTTCCATGGGTTTATCTTTTTAGATTAATTCATTTTGTGGCTTGTTTTTGCTGTATATTGGGATTGTTGTGTTTGAGTTATGTTACCTGTGTTTTAGCTGTCCTCAGTTAAATGGTAAATGGACTGTACTAATATAGCGCCTTTCTGTCTTATCAAGACACTCAAAGCGCTTTACACAACAATCTGTGTCCTCGTTTACCCATTCATACAGCACTCTACTAGATCTATACAAAGTTAATTGAACAAATCATTCCAAAGAGTCTAATCAGAGCTTTATCACATTCATACACCGATAGGACACACATCGGAGGCAACGAGGGGTTCACTGTCTTACCCAGAGACACTTCTGCATGTGACTGCTACGGAATCGAACCCCCAACTCTCACCACTCATCCACAGCTGCCTCGAAGTTAAAGTTAAAACAGAAAACTCTTGTTGCTGGTTTTCTACTTCTACCCCACCCCTTCACGCTTGATCCTTGTTCTTTCCCCAGGTATGAGTCATTGTTCCTTATCAGTGTTCCTTCATATACTTTGTCTTTCTGTTAGTTCCTTGTTCTTGCATTGTGTTTTATTTTATTTTATTTTATTTAATCCCAGTCATGATTGCTGCTATGTGTTTCCCTGTGATTAGATCTGTTAGTACTTCTGCTGCCACATCACCTTATTCTTTGGTTAATAAAATCAGTTTTCGTTCTGCATCTTGGGTTCACTTACTTTCAGCAAACATGATACTATAGTATATAACAAGTGAACAGCAGTGAGCACAGGTGTAGACATGGTTAGGAAACAATGGGCAAGCATGTACTGCCAAGTCCTCAGTATGATCTGCTTTGAATATGTTCACGTCAAGGTTCTTTATTGTCATTCGCAACACATGTGGTGGAACGAAATTGTGTACACAGTGTTGAACCCACATGCAGGGGCAGCTAACTTACATTAAGGAGGACATGGAGGGTGACAGATCACAAAAGCCACTGAAGGACAATCCAAAGACAAATGACAAGACACAAGGGAGCTGAATAGATACTGATACTAAAGAAGACAACTAGCAGACACATGTGCTGATTGACAATGGACACAGGTGAGACAAGGGCTGAACACATTGAGGAGGAACACTGAGGGGTGACTGAAAGTATGAGGAAAGAAAAGACAGGACAAAACCCAGAAACCCCCACACTCAGAGAGGTCTGTGGAAAACTTTGAAGCCTTTGCAGCATTTTAGTACGATTTTAAAAATGGGCTTACAACCTCCACTGAAAACTTTTAATCATCTTATTGAAAATGGATGCTATACTCTTTGTATTCAAATATTCATGTCAGGTGGTACTTTCAATTAAAATAAACAAGTCAACTTTTTAAAACAACTTGTTTTATTTGAAGTTGGACTGTATGGACCTTCTCACACAAACAATATGTGATTATACCTGTTTACTTGTTATCTGTTTATTTGGGACCATGTACATCGTTCCACCTCGTGCACCACATGTGATGTAAACAACAATAAAGTTGACTTGAACTTATTTGCATGGCAGTGTTTTTATCAAAATGTTTACAGCAACCAACATTTGCTTTTCACATGTAGAATTGAAAGTAAATTACAATCCATAAAGGATGCTTTTATTTTTGAACTATACAATACCGGTAGTTCTCTTTGCTACTTTATACTTTACATACTCAGTGTTTCCCCTAAATCAGCTCCCTTGGCAGGGTGCTTGTCATATTTGATTTTTTTGTCGATGGGGGGAAGAGACGGGATGTAGTCACGTCTGTGTTGCCCGCCTGCTAGCTTAGCGCTATGTTGCTGCCAGTGTTTATCGATGGGTGGGTGGGGGCAGGATAGTGGTGTGGTACGTTACTAGCAGTCATTATCATTTTTAATTTTTGCTAGCGCATTTGTATTGAGCCAGGCACTACAGGTGTCTGGGTGGGGGTGGGATAGACAGGGTGCTCCGTTCCATTGACGGGGCACCCTGCTTGTATAATGATAGGGGAAACACTGACACTGTACAATTACAGAGCGTTACACAAAGCCTGTACCCACAGACAGGGCTCCTAAAACAGGATAAACATCTGTGCCCTTCATTTTCAAATGAATAAATGCTTGCACACAATTGTGCATGTTTCAGAAAAGAACATGATTAGAAACAAAATGTTTTGGGGGAATAATAAAAAGGCAAATTGTTAGGAGTATACAGCCTGGATCATGTCCAGATGCCATTGTGGTACCAAGTATCGAGTCTGTGAACAACCAGAACATAAATAATTACCAACTGTTAATAACAAGAGGATTTCTGTTCCAGTAAACAGATGGCACAGCATTAACTATTCAATCTAATGGTGCATGTTTACTTGACAGTTCCTTGCTGGCTTTATTCCAAACGCTTCCAAGCATTTTCAAGAAACTGTGTAAACCTTTTATTGAACTGATGCAGTGATTTTTTAAAAATGCTGCTGGTGTATTCCTGCACTTGTGTACTTTTTTATGCAAAGCGTCCACGGTATTCCCAGCTCATTTAGGCTCTAGCTCTTTTTTTAGCTACTGAAAGGAAACACAAACACAGACAGTTGTAGTGATCTAACCCCTCCGTCCATCTTGTCCAGAAAACTTTCTAAAGGACAAACCATATAATTCCATTAATTTGATCCAAGAACTCAAAATTAATCATCAAGAGACGTTTTAATTTAGTTCTAAGTCAAATAATCAAAGAACAGTCTTAATTTACTTTATTATCAATATTGAAATCAAAGACTC
>JARVGV010000474.1:27399171-27409630 GCA_031762435.1 Hypsolebias longignatus
TATATGAAAAACAGATAATGATAATTACAAAGCTATAAACATTGAAATATAAACTGCAGACATTATAGTATAGTAAATCGCAATGCCTCTTTATTAGTAAATTTATTCTCGACCTTGACTTCTCTAAATGGCTTTAAGAATACAGTATGTTGAACTCCTGGCAGACGTGTTCCTGTTTTTAGTTTTCTACATTTGCCTTATAATCTAGCTGTTTTTGATACTTTTTGACATGTTACTTTAACTTGTTTAAAAAAAAAAAAACTGAATGCCTCTTTTACGATTGTCTATTGTTGTCGCTGTTGTCCATTGTTGTCATCATTCTTTTTTGAAACCAGGTCTCTCTTGTAAATGAGTCCTCGAGGTTCAATGGGTTTAACCTGCCTAAATAAAGGTTGAATGAATGAAAATTACTATAATGTCAGCAGTTTATATTTCAATGATTATAGCCTTGTAATTATCATGATCTGTTTTTCAGTTTTTGTTTTTCTGTTTATGCACATGGTGTTTAGTTTTCTGTAGTTTTCCTTGTGTTCAGTTTGTTTTTGCCTCCTTGCTTGTGTGTCTGCTATTATTAATTTCCTCAATTTTCCCTTTCCTATGCCCTGCCACACCCACTCAACCTGTTCCCTGTTTCATTCAGCTCCGCTGCAATTATCTCATCAGCCTCAGTCCATATGACCTCTCACTAATCAGTCCAGTGTTTAGAGCAGCGCATGTTACATGCAAGCCCAGTTTTCTGTCTACCTCTATGTGACTCCCAATGCCTTTTTATTAGTAAAGTTGCTTTAATGTCAGCTTTTTTGTTTTTGTTTGCAATAAACTTTAGTTTTATTCTTGAGTTGCTCATGTCAGCCTGATTTCCTGGGTCAAAATAGTTTTAAGACTGTGAAAGTGGTGGAGGTTTCTTCCTCATGAGGGAGTTTTTCCTTTCCACTGTTGCCCCTGTGCTTGCTTAGGGTGGGAGACTGCAACTAAGTGAAGACTCAAAGCAATCTGCTTGCTCCTTAGATAAATAATGTTATTAACTGACTTTTTATGTATGTGAATGTTTCTGTGCAATGCCCTTAGACGACTTCTGTTGGGATTTGGCGAATTGGCGCTATATAAATAAACTGAATTGAACTGAATTGAACAGTGACTGAGACTGATACGTTAACAGTTGAGTTGAAAATGCGTAAATGATTAAACAAATACTTTGGCATACAAGATGCATTTCTTTAAGGAAAGGTTGGCCTTTAACTAGTTTACCCTTTTGTTTCCTCCATAATACCAGATGGAATAACAGCTGAACTTAAGTTGCCAGGGGTTATGTGTAATTTTTAGCTCCACTACATGTTGTGCCCACGTCATAGGTAACTGCTTGTAGATGTTTCAGTGTTTCATAACCAAACATGGCTCATGTTTGAACGAAAACAAACACATGTTGTGCAAAGTAACAGACCTTGACAGTCTTCTTGGAACACACTGCTCTGACATGTTGATGTTGCACACGCAGCAGTTTTCACAGAAAAAGTAACAGATATAGTCTGATTATTAAGTTTATTTTGGCAGTTCAATTCATAGTTATGATACATTTCAAAATGAAAATAATAATAATAATACTACCACAATAAGCATCTCGTAATTTGTGTAAATGATGAACCATGTGCAGAAATCAACTAAAAGCCAAGCGCTCAATGAAGAAATGCATCTTGCCCACCACCTTTTGTGTCAAACCTTTAGACTGTTGGGTAGAGAAATTATGGAATTGTTGCTGGATTGTTCAAACCTTAAAAATAACATTATGCACAATCTGTCATTCAGAGAGATGTGTTGTAAATGACTCTCACCAACTACAATCTCAAATGTTAGCTCTGTGTCTGTAAAACTGACCAGTGCAAGCCATATATGTGGTGACTAATGTTGCTTAGCTGTTTACCCAAAAGTTAAATCAGTACTAAATATACATCTATCAGTTTCTAAAAGTTTTAAGTGTTTAGATGTTCATGCAATATTTTGCTAATAGACAAACAGAATGGACTCAACATACCTAACTGAAGAGTTTAAACAAAGCTTTAACAACCTGTTGACACAATTTGTGTTGGCGATCAGTCTCAGTTACTACCACACCAGTTTTTTTAATCAATATCTGTCAGATTGTCTGAGTGATAGCCAGGCTTGTGTTTTTAAGGTCACTTGGTTGTAACAGCATTATTGAGCTGACTCCAAATCTTAATCAGCTGTAGATGTACAGCCAATGATTACACTCTGCAAGTATGATTACAAAGTAAAAACTGTCACGTGGTTCATGAGATATATTGCTAACAGAGAGGCAGATGAACACACACACATGCATATACTGTACAGGCAAAAACATTGACAATAACATTAAAAATATGGGGTCGGAATGTGTCTGTGGAATGGTTTGGAAGATGATGGTAAAATGGTGAAGTCAATACTGTATTTATATTTAAGAAAAATATAAAAACGATAACTAATTCATGTCTATTTTGTTAGTATGGAATTTTGATGAGTTATGTATTTTGTTTTATTAACTATAAGAATGATTATGTTTAAATTGATAGTTTGAATTGATTTTGTTTAAGAGAGAGCAGATAAGATATTTTTGTCTTCTGCTTCCTTTCATTTTATATTTGTTTTTAAAAAAAATTAAAATTGTATTTGTGTTTTTATTGGAAATTAAATTAAATGAATAAATAAAAAAAATAAAAATAATAATAATAAAAAAAACATTAATAACAGTCTTTTACCATAATGAGCAAATTATGAGATGAAAGTCCTTTTGAGTGTATTAAGCCAGATTTGCAGCGAAAGCACAATGATCTGAAACAAAATCCACCATGCACCTGGACTGTCTCAAATCAAGAATCAGGCTTAACAAACCCAGAGACTATAGTTTTTTTGTTTGTTTTTTTAAGACAAACAGGTACAGGTAAGCTAATGAGGGAAATGGTAACTGAGTGTGCAAAAACACAAAAGCATGTAAGAGAAAACCTGAATCATAAACAAACCAACAAACCTGAAACCAAACCCAAAAAATTAGAAACTTACATGAGCAACCACAATCATGATTGTTTAATAATCTAAACAAAATTAATTCTTAAAGATGTGTCGAGTCATGATGGCTAATGTAAACGGTGTGTTTTGAAGAGAACAGCAGATCCTTAAAAATTGCCTCTATTGACCTCATTTTCCAGATATTTTGATGCCACATTGTTGTTTTCTTTTGGCTTTGGTGGATGATGGTGGCCCATCCAATGCTTTATGATGCCTTCTTAGAAACAATAAGCTATGAAAGTCAAAAATAGAAAAATCAGTGGAACTTTCTCTTTTTCTGTACGCTAATTATCCCAAACAAACCGCCCATCAGTCACATGACCTCCGTCCTAAGACTTATATAAAGCCCTGAACTGCTGAACGTGTAATCAGTAGGAAGAAATGTTATGCTCCAGATGTCTTGTCTTCAAACAACAGGACTTGGAAATGATTCATATTTCAAGGACGCTGAAGTTCTCCAACTGTGGCAACTTGAACTTAATAACCCACGTGTCCTCTGACCGAGACCTGAACTCCTTGGTAACAGGTAGAAGACAAAGGTCTCACTCCTACGACAGCCTAGAGGACAGTGGGAGCTATGGTGTGCCAGTACAGACAGTGGAAACCATTCTAAGGCCTCGCTCCAGGTAAGTTTTTCTTTTCCAGGCTGTTTCATTGGCCAACAAAGATTATGGCAATGCTTAACCAACATGACAAATAACTAATATCATTGCTGTTTCCATATTCTACACTGGATCTTCTTCAGGTCATTTTACGGTCGTGAGTCATCATCTGATTTTGAAGTGGGGAACTTTTCGAGGTTCAGTCGTCTAAGACGGAGGGCAAGCCCCCAACTGAAACACCAAATGTCCAAAAAGGAGAATAATGCTGGGGATCAATCCAATGCTAAAATGTCCACTAAGAAGTCCAAACCAAACAAGCTCAGTGGTATTGAAACAGCATATTACAAATGAGTTTTAATTGTACAATAAAAACAAATGGAGGTGCGCACTAAAGGTATATGTGTGTATCACTCTTAGGCAGTAAAGGCATTGACAGGTCAGTGTCTATGATGACCATCTCTGAGTTGGACAACTGGAAGATCTGCTCCAGCTCGGGGATGAAATACGGACAGTTTGTGGACTGGGAGAAGATCGATCCTGAAGCTGCAAGTAAATATGAGCAGATCCTAAAGAGCGAGCACCAGCAGCTTAAAACCATGGGCCGAGACGGATTCTGGGCCATGCCGCACACTCTGAGAGCCAAAGCGTTTTATCACATCATCCACAACATCAACTCCAGGTTAAGACCCTTACATAAGTTTTCATTTAAACCCACTTAGCCACGTACTGACAGTGGAAGCTCATCTGTTGCAGGGCCATCTCACCAGACAAAGACGTGTTTTATGATTTGGCCAAGAAACTTTTTGGAGACCAGAAGCTCAGCACCCACCCAGTCCCAGAGTACATGGACGATGGAGAAGTACCAAGGTACTTTTTTGACAGGATTGCAGTTTTTCCAGACTTAAAAGCAGTTTAGTCATGTTCTGTATTAAATTACCGTACTGATGTTGCTGGATACATTGTTCATGCAACAGAAATCCTTTGAAGTCTAACTCTGTCCCTAGAGCTAGAGTCTTTATATTTTCCTGATTTGAGTGTTTTCATCATAGACGCTACAACTGTGGAATTTAAAATATGTTTTATTTTGCAATTAAAGTGTATAATAATATACCATTTTAATGCATACATTTCTACAAAATGCAACAATAATGTAGGACTTGGTCGGTAGATGAAGTTTTCTATTAGCATTATTCATTCAACCTTTATTTAGACAGTCACATTAAGCCCAGAAAACTCATTTTCAAGTGAGATCTGCTTAGCTAAGCTAATGGTGTTAACTTAAAAGCATATTTTGAACAATTTAATGGTGTCAGCCTAAAAGCATAGTTTGGATATTTAAGGGTGTTCTGTGTAGTTGTCATCAGTAATATTATCTTAAATGCAGTATAAATATTTCAGAGTGTCATCAGTTTATATCAGGAAAATGTTTTTTCATGGAGTATACTCTAAACGCCAGTAAAAGATGTTTTAAAGCAACTTCAGACTCAAATGTGTCAAAGTGGTTTTTGCAAACTGTTTAATAAACATATACATCACTACCACTTGTATATTAGCCTGTATTGCTGGGCTGTGACTGTTGGTAACATACTGTGAACAGCACTCACCAGGGTGTCTCCAAAATGACTGGAAACATTGGGGGTGGTGGGGGGGATCTCAATTTTGTTGCATGAACCACAGGGCTTCACTGTCATGTCACTGGATTTTTGAACATGCTTGAAAAATTGGCAAAACAAAGAATCAAAAAGATCACAGATATGTGTTGCAGGGATCTAGAGCCATTATCCGTTTTGTTGAACAAACCAGAAAGTGAGAGAAATATGAGACATCTGGCACCCTATGAAACCAAACTGTGACTGATTTGAAACAATAAAAATAAAATAATTGTGTGAGCAGATTCCAAATTGAGGCATTACTGAAATGTAATTTCAGACACTTTGTGACTATGGTAAATTACAAAAATAAAAATTCAACACCATTCTCAAAAATATTGTAAATGTACACAAACATGACAGTCTAAGTTAAAATGTGTAATTTTTCCTCACAGTTTTGTCTTTAAGTAGTACCCAACAGTTGCAACCCACTGGCTTTTAAGAAGTAAAAGTCTTAGGTTATTTACACTGATGACAGAATCTGTCTGTGGTCCGTTTACCAGCAACAGTTCATGTGCAACATGCACTGTTTGACACAGCATGTTTAGTGTAAGAGGGCAAAGTAGGTGTTTCATGGAAAACCATGGCAACATGAAATCATTAAAATTACATTTGTATAAATTACTGAGATTTTTAGGATTTAGTCAACACAAAAATTTGAACTGGACCAGGGAGGCTGCAGCTGGCCTAGAGACCAGGGAAACTGCAGCTGGCCTAGAGACAGGGAGGCTGCAGCTGGCCTAGAGACCAAGTAGTTGCAGGTAGCATAGAGACCACAGGGCGTGTAACTACTTCAGAAACTGCTAGGGGCAGATACTTCAGAAACTACAGGAGGCATAGCTACTTCTGGAACTGCAGGAGGCATTCTGGAACTGTAGGAGGCATAGCTACCTCTAGAACTGTAGCAGGCATAGCTACTTCTGGAACTGCAGGAGGCATAGCTACTTTTGGAACTGTAGGAGGCATAGCTACCTCTGGAACTGTACCAGGCATAGCTACTTCTGGAACTGCAGGAGACATAGCTACTTCTGGAACTGTAGCAGGCATAGCTACTTCTGGAACTGCAGGAGGCATAGCTACTTCTGGAACTGTAGGAGGCATAGCTACCTCTGGAACTGTAGCAGGCATAGCTACTTCTGGAACTGTAGCAGGCATAGCTACTTCTGGAACAGCAGGAGGCATAGCTACTTCAGGGGCTGCAGTAGGCAAAGCTACTTCAGGAACTACAAGAGGCATATATCTTCCTCAGGAATTGCAGGAAGCATAACTACTTCAGGGACTGCAATGGGCTATCTACCTCAGGAACTGCAGGAGGTGTGGAAACTTCAAGAGGCATGGAACCCTCAAAAGGTGTGGAACCCTCAAGAGGCATTGACACCTCAAGAGGCGTGGAACCCTCTGGAGGCATGGGACCCTCATGAGGCATGGGACCCTCAAGAGGCATGGGACCCTCAGGAGTTGTGGGAACCTCAGAAGACATGGGACCCTCTGGAGATGTGGGACCCTATGGAAACACGGACCCTCTTGAAATGTGTGATCCACTGGAGATGTGGTGGGGCCCTCTGGAGACATGGGACTCTCTGGAGGTATATGGGGACCTTTGGAAATGTGGGGGCCTCTGGAGACATGGGGACCTCTGGAGACTCGGGACCTACAGGGGACTCTGGCCCCACAGGAGAGGAAGAGGAATAGGAAGGGGCATCCTCCAGGACCTTCTGAGAGGAGGAATGAGAGGCATCCTCCTGGACACTCTCGTAGGAAAAGTGAGAGGCGTCTTTCTAGACCCTCTCAGAGAAAGAATGAGAGGCGCCCTCCTGGACCCTTTTAGAGACACAGTGAGCTAGGTGGGTCATCGCAGCCAACACCCACTGAGACACATGGAGTAGGTGGGTCATCATGCTGAGCAGGACTCTCTTGAAACTCAACTTTGTCAGGCTGAGTGGAAAACGCTGGAGGCACAGGACATACTGGTGGACTGGGTTGACTGAAATCAAGAAAGGCAGGCGACCGATTATAGGCGTTCAGAGCACTTTGCTCTCCTCTCTCTCACACATGTTGCTCTCATTCTCCTCCTCGAGAAGCTCCAGCGTCCCAGGGCAATTAACCAGTCCAGGCAGCTATGAAAACCCATCCAAATAATCCTTTGTCACCACCCACCTAGCCAATGATTGCTGGAGGTAGCCACAGTGTCCACAAAGTTGTGCGCCTCTCTGCTGATCTATTGCTTGTCCTCCGGATCGAGCGATGTAGTTCTAATTCTGTCGAGATCTTGGTAGTTAGATGCCGAACCCAAGAACAGGCAGACAACAGAGACTGGGAATTACAATAAGAAATAATGTACAGTATTAGCAAGAGCAAAAGGCTGATGGGGCAGTAGACTTACATAATTCTGGGAACACTGAGAAAAGACGGAACATGGAGCTTTGACAGGGAACAGCTTACGAGATTATTAAGAGGTTCAGGAGGCAAACAAGGAGTTCCAAGTCTCAGGAGGATCAAAGGAATCAAGTGAAAGGCAGATAATGCACCACCGTTGGATAGCAGTCATCAACTGCCTTGAGTGCTCCTTGGAGCTCATCAAGGGAATGATCCTCATGTGTTGATCAGTTGGCACTCTTTTGTGTAGAAGAGCTGCAAAGGAAAATGCTGGAAATCTTACATTTGCAGTACAGGCAGTCCCCGACTTATGGCGCCATCGACTTACGGCATTTCGGACTTACGGCGCCGGCCCCAGTGACGTCATCACACCTCACGTTGTCTTTTTTATGCAGCATTTTATATTTTTTCGATTCTTTTGAGGGTATTTTGTTAGCTAACTGCTTGGAAACACATTAAAACGGCGTTCTAAGTTCGCTGTTGTTGTGTTACATTGAAAAAACGTGTTTAAAACGACGTTTACGGCCGCCACGTGGGTAGCGCTCCGAGTTACGGCCAAAAATCCGTATACGGCCGCCACGTGAGTTGAGCTCCAACTTACGGCAAATCAAGTTACGATCGGGCCGTAGGAACGGATCTCGTTCGTAACTCGAGGACTTCCTGTATATGCTATTTAAGCTTTTAAATTACCCATGTCCGGAATGTGTATTGCTGGCACTTGAGCAAAAATAAAATAGAAATTTAACAAGTAATAGTGTGAAAAGTTTACTGCTTAAGCAAGCTTTTTTTGTATGTTATACTTTGCATTTTTAGCTTCTTATAACGTATATTTCACAATCTAATAATTTTTTTCATGTCAGCATTCATGTTATAACAAAACCTTTCGATGAGCGTGTACATTAAGCAATGTGAAAATGTTTTTCAAACACAAATACTTTATTGTAAGAATATAAAAAGATAAATATATTGTACGAATAAAAAGCTTTTCGTGTTCTAACATGGTGTAGTTCTATTTTTAGGTTTTAGTTTTTGCTAAGATGGCAGCATTGCGCTTTCATACATTTATTGTGTTTTTACCTTTACTGTAATTTATTTTATGATTAAGGGCCTTTTTGTTTACTATCTTTCTTTACAGATACTGTCTCAACAAAGCAGGCATGAATTCAGTTAAAAAGATCCTTCTTTGCCTTGGCGACTATTTCCCAGACATGAGCTTCTGCCCGATCCTTCCTGCTTTAGTCTCACTCATCCTCCATTTCAGTGAGGATGAAGCAGAGTGTTTCTACAGTGTGTCTCGGCTCATTTGCTACAAAGACCCCAATAAGCGTTACATTGACCAGACGTTCCTGACCTACCATGCTTCCTGTATGACATTCGGCGACCTTGCTAACAGGTGTTGCAGAGGCATTCGTAAGCTGATTGCTAGCTCCCACCAAAATCTCTTTGAGTTTTACTCTGACTGGATCATGTGGATCTTTGCTGATCTTCCATTCACCTATGCCATCAGAGTTTTGGATGTGTACATACTAGAGGGCTACAAGGTTCTCTACAGGTTTGTTGAGCTAGCAGTTCTTAATATTTTAACAAATCCCAAAACATAATCTCATGGTGTGCAAATAACAGACGATAATCTCATTGTTTTTGCAAAGTAGGATAGCGCTGGCTTTGCTCGATCTCTACAAAGTATCTGTGTCATCTCGAGTGGCAGATGTGGAGGACTTCCGAACAGATATGAAACGTTTCGTACAGAGTGTAGTTCGCCACTGTACGATTGAGAAGCTTCTAGAAAGAGCCTTCCAGATCCCCATTGCTACACGGAGTGAACTGAACCTCCTGTTTAATGCCAATAAGGACGCCCTAATGGGAAAAGGTGTCAGCACAAACCAAAAGAGGTAAGTTAGGGTTAGACTCTCAGATGAAGTGTACATGGAAAAACATGGCTTAAACAGAAAATAAAGGAAATATGTTTTTTTTTTTTTTTTTTTAGGGATTTCATGTTGTGATTTACTGTCGACTGTAGTTGTTATTGCTCTGAGTGTAAAATTAATACTCTGTTTTACAAATCTTTTTTGTGTGTGTGTGTGTTTCTAAAGGCAGACGGTGGAAACAGTAGACTTTGCCAACTTCAGGTCCGATGTTGTGACAGGGACTGAGATGGGAGTCATCTGGGCCTGGATCCCTGAGCGCGTTGCTCTTTTCAGTCCCATTAGGTTGTTCAGTACAGCAGAACATGGAAGAAGTCTTGCTTCGTATGTGACGTTACCTTTATTTCAATTAAATTCTGTTTACAGTATTTAAATAGTGCCAACTTACAACAAAGTTGTCTCAGGGCTCTTTACAGGAGCATTCACATAAATAGAATAGCCAGTTAGTAAAGTTCTCTAAGAAAGCAGCAGACAAGTTGAATCTTGGCTTTGTTGCAGTCTCCCATCCTGAGCAAGCACAGTGGCAACGGTGGAAAGGAAAAACTCCATTTTAAAAGGAACTAGAGAAATTGCATTTCCTGCGAAAATGCACGTGTGAATGCCTCAGCGCCGCTCCGCCCTTCTTGTGACGGCCGCTGGAACTCCAGCTAGTCCACCCAGTCGCTATGTCAAACTCTGCTATGCCTTTCCTGTACCTGTTGGCCCCCCAATTTGTTTATAAGTGCAGACAGATGACACACAACCAATATGGAACAGATCGGATTATCTATCAATGAGATGTAACAGTTTGAATAATGTCGGGGGCACATTTGTGTCAGATGTTAACCCACTATATATATGTGTCCACAAG
>JARVGV010000474.1:28084169-28096457 GCA_031762435.1 Hypsolebias longignatus
TAGGCCTCAGATTGACAAAGCCCCTTGGATGAGGGGCGAAACGTTTCTTTTTAACAAAAAACGAAGTCCAGATGACACAAAGGTTCACATACTTTTACCACTGACAAAAATGTAATATTGGATCATTTTCCTCAATAAATAAACAAATGATCAAGTGTAATATTTTGTCTCATTTGTTTAACTGGGTTCTTTATCTACTTTCAGGACTTGTGTGAAAACCTGATGTTTTAGGTCATGTTTATGAAGAAATACAGAAAATCATCAAGACTTTACCAACATTCAAGCATCACTGTAGGAAGTGTTGAGGAGTTATTCTTAATCTAATCTAATCTAAAGCAGTAACTCAAAAGCCATGACTTGTTTATACTGCTACATACTTGATGATTTAATTCTAAAGCAAATGTTCCATAATGCACAAATAGATGGTTCCACAGGATGTAATGTTCTGTACATGGAGTTTATTAGATTCTTCAGTCATGGACTTGCTGATTAAATGACTTAATAAAGAAAAAGCTTGTCTTGCTGAACATCCTTCTCTGGAGCAGTAAATGATCATTTCCTCCTTGGTTTGTTATAAACCTCCTTTCTGTGCCTCACACGGTGCTGTCTGTATCTGAACAGTTTGAGGTGCAGAGAAGTTCATGTCTTTAATAAATAAGGGACAATGAATCCTTGTTCCTCAGGATTTTTAAGAGTACAATATGTTTTGAGACAGAAAACCCTCGCTCATTCACTGCCTTCTGTCTGGCATGAAGTCTTAACACTCGACGCCATGTACACTTCTCCCACATGAATCACGACCTGCTGTAGTGTCTGTTACTGTAACAACGCTGAACCTTTAGGAGAACTCTGTTGCAACATATCAGATGTTGCACTGGCTGAAATGGACTCTGAGATTTAAAATGAATGAACAAGCCAGTTTCATTCCTCGTCGTTTTTTTTAGCTTCACTCATTGTTCAGAAGTCTGATGCAAAGTTTACACAGTTAGTTAATCATTACAGCTTGGAGCCAACCTGCGGCTGTAATGAATCAAAGCAAAGTTTAGAGGTTTTCAGTGGTTGTTTGGAAAGTTTGAACTTGTTCTGAGTACTTGGTGTTTCCAACGCCTCCCCCTCTACACCATTTATTTCTCCTTACATTCCCTTTTTTTTTTTTTTTTTTGCACAACCTAGACAGAGCTGGGCATTGGATCTGAAAGCGTATGCAGACTTACCAGATATATTTATCTAGTACTAAAACTGATTTACATCTATGGTCATTATTTGCCTGACTCTGTCAGTGGAGCAGTAAAACTTCACAAACTGCTTTTAGCTCTACTGAATTCATGTATTGATGTCCCCTGCTTTTTTCTTATAACGTTTCCCACTCCTGACATCCTTCTTAAGGAGCTTGCTCTCATCATGGCAGAAGCCCTTGGTGTCCATCACAGTGACTGTGGGCGTGCTTTGTTGGAGCCGAGGTGGTTTGCCCGGCTGCAGTGCTCTGAGATGACTCAGACTTTCACTCTTCGTCAGGCTCAGACTTTGAGGAGGAGGGGCAGAAACATTTTTCATGGATTTTATAAATTGATGTAATCTTGGAGTATCCTGCTGCCTGTTGAGTTTTAAACATAATAATTACAGACTTGACAGGTTAACACATTCTAGTCTTTCATGAGTGGAGGCCTCAGCATGCTCCTTCTGCTCTGGGTGTTTACTATTGAATATTTGGAGATGGTCTGCAGCTGATGCTTTGAGAGATCATGGCAGATGGGTCGCATGTGTTGTAAACACGTGTGAGTGCTGATGGAGCATGGAAAGCTCTTGTTGCTGCCGTGCTGAACTTTGAACACTCAATGTTTGCTCATTAAAATTACATGGACGGCAACGCAGTGCCTCTCATCTTCCTTTAGCTGAGCTTTGTATTGATTTCAGTCCTCTGATGGCAGGAAATGTAATCCATACTGGTTCACAAACAACAGAACCAGCAGCCTCCACCCACAGGCGGTGTGCAAGAGTGCAGTCATGACGGAGCCCAGCCTCTTGTTGAGCCTCAGATCAAGCCTTTCTGAATCATGACTCCTCATCATAAAGGCGTGTTGTCCCTGAACGCCCCATCCTCTGGATTCACTCAACAGTCGTCTCCAGCAGTAATGCTACATTGTACCAATTGTTGACGTTTTTTTATTTAGTTATGGTTTTCCATTTATAAGACTGAGGTCTGTGCCTCGTTGTTGGCCTCTTGGCTATTTATTGCTAAAGACACAAACTTTCTGGGTCTGACACACTTTCCTGTATTTGAACTCGTTACTTTTCAGATGTTCAGTGCAAAGGCAGCCAACTGCTGCAGCGCTGACTTCATGTCTGTACAGTGGTCGAGTGATCTTGAAGAAACAATGGATCATTGTGATGGCTGCTGTGAGGTGGGAGCGGCATGTGCAGCATGCTGCCTCTGACACCATCAGTCATTGCTGCTGCATCACACCAGATCAAAGCGTACATGGCAGATTGTTGTAATCGATGATTAGACCTTCAAAGTTTCTGAAACTGAGTTTAACGTGAAACAAATATCCAGTTATTTGAGTTTTTTTTTTAACTCTAACAGGTGATCAAAGTTTTTACTGTGCTGTTGGGGAGCTGCAAGTTTCAGCCATAAAGACAGAGCTTGTACCTCAATTCAAACTACTTTATGAATCCCACAGGGAAATGAGATGTCGTCATCCTGGTTTCATTAAGAGTTGTTCTAGATGTTGATGGCTGTGGGCAGGAAGGATCTGCAGCTGTCTGTACCACAGCACATCTGCATGAACTGGCTGCAGAAGCCGATCCGTCCACCTGAAATGTTGAACGTTAGCAACAAACGTATCAAGAGTAGATGAAGTGAACAGGCACACTTGGATACTTGTAGGTTTAAAATCACACGTCCATGCTCAAGACCAACAACGTGCCTGTTGAGCTTGTTTAGAAGAAAAGCTCGAGACAGGATATGAGGAGGGAGTGTGGGTGAGGTGACGAGCTCAATGTCAAGACCATGTGCTTATACAGAAAATATTGTCCAGATGAACATGGTATACTTTGATACACCATGACTTACCATCTTTAAATATTAATCAGACTGTTTTTTTTTTTTTTTTTTGCTATTCATTCATGTAACATTTCATTTTTCCTGCTTTCTAAAATGATTTGAACCATACTTTGTACCACTGAAAGCTTCCTGCATGCAGACGTTGAGTTTAGTTGTTTGCCAACAAATTGATACAGTTCAGTGAGTCACTCCAAACGATGATGCACGTGAGTCTGAACGTGCTGTCCTTGCCTCCAGGCCTCCTGCAGTCCCCTGGACACACCGTGCAACAGCAACAAAGCCTTCCACCACTGCAGCCGCAAAACCTGCTGCTCCCAGAGTCCCCACAGCGCCATCTGCTGGGAGGACCCTGCCAGCACACGTTCCTAAAACTGCTGCTGCTGCTGCTCCCAGAAAGGGTGAGGCCTCGTCATCACATGCTGGTTGTCTGAAGAAAGTGTCTAAACGTATCTTACATATTTTACTTTTGTGGTCTGAACTTTGGATTTATTTATTTATTTATTTATTTTTCAGATTTAAGTCGACCACTGTTGACTGCTGTGACCAAGAAGCCGACAACAGATTCAGCGTCACTTGCTACCAAAAAACACGACCCCTCTAAACCTACCATGAAGCTCAGCTCGGGTGCCAAAGGCTCAGCAACGACGACCAAGGCTGCAGAAACCAAGGTGCTTCAGTCCAAACCCCACCCCACAAAAAGACCTGCAGCTGCTCTGCGGCCCGCTCAGACCAACAAACAGCTCTCGGGCCGAACCCCACCCGTCTCTCCTGCCAGCAAACCTGGCAGCAGCGGCTCCCCTGTAACAAAACATGGAGCCAAACCCATGCAGACTGTGTCACCATTCATGCTCAAAAAGAAGACGCCACCTGCTGCCAAACCTGCTGCAGACATGCAGGGTGCAGCTGCTGCAGACATGCAGGGTGCAGCTGCTGCAGACATGCAGGGTGCAGCTGCTGCAGACATGCAGGGTGCAGCAGCTGCAGCCTGTTCAGCTGCTGCAGCTGAAGCAGAAACCCCAGCAGTGGCTGCAGAGGCCTCCCAGCAAGAGTTGCCTGATGCTGCCTCTGCAGTGGAGGAGGTCTCCACCTGTGGCTCAGACCAGAACACAGCAGAGGTGCAACCACAGGATGATCACTTATTACAAAGTCCTGTCAAAACTGCTCCTCAAACATCTTCATGCATGGAACCAAAGGACAGCAGTCCATCAGGAACCATGCAAGAGCAGGTCTCCACCTCGGCTGACCTACATCAGGAGAATGCCGACTTAACGGCAAACACGACTCCTTCCAAACCTACCACAGTTGCAGCTGCAGCTCATTCAGTCCCTCAGGTGGCCCCTCCTGCCAACCTGAATGACGAGGAGGATGAAGAACGGGAAGGAAGTCAACTGGTCTCTGTGTCTGAGATGAGCGGAACCACCCAGCCCACAGAGGAGTCTCGCCCCGGGTCAGGTGGACCAGTGGGAGGCTCTGCTTGGAGAGCGGGTGGAGCCTTGCTCTCTGAGCTGGACTCTGAGGATGTGAGCGGCAGCCAGCAGGGGGCCTCGGAGCTGAGCGCCCCTGGAGTCCTGGAGGGCACCGAGAGCACAGATGATCTAGGAGACGGGAGTCTGAAAGGAGCCTCAGCAGCTTCACCCGACTTTGAGAAAGTCCCTGACATACCTGTCACTGACTTTGATGATGAAGACGAGGACGACAGCGATCGGGTGTGTGACATGGACGTGGGCTCAGAGCGGACGGACGAGCAGCAGAGACCCAGACACGACAATGACGTTGATGAAGAGGAGGATGACGACGTGGAGATGGCCAGTGAAGGGGTCACTGAGAGTGGGCTGGAGAGCTATGGGAATGCAGACGAGGATGACTTTGCTGAAGATGAGAGGCTAGATAACTTGAACAGGGTGGCCCAGCCGCCCCCTCCCCCACCTGCGCTCCCCTCTGCTCCAGCTGCTCAGTGGGAACAACCAAACCCCTTTGCAGATCCTTGGGCAGAACCTGTTGAGCCACAGGCGGTTGTGGACCCTGCACAGGCTGCAGACTCTGAGAGCCCAGCTCTGACCTCAGGCCAGGACCAGCAGGAACAGGCTCCAGACGCTCCGCAGCCTTCAGCTGCCATGAGCACGCCACACCGCCCTGAGGCCCAGCAGAATACTGAGTCCAGACACGCATCAGTGGAGACCCCGCCCCCAGAACCAACTTCATCACGCACCCCAAGCAAAAAGAGCAGCCTGCCTGAAGACCAGGGTGAGCAACACCCAGATGCAGCTCAGACCTTGGTGCATGCCCCACAACCTGACTTGGATAGCAAGGACCTGGGCGTGCACCCAGAGACTGGAGACGAGGTGGAGGCGGAGCCAGAGACCCTCCCTGCTGATGAAGTCCTGGACAGCCCTGCCACTGCCCCACCGTCCAAACCTTCATCGTGTTCTGCGACTGAAGACGAGGCGAGCGACACCGAGGGAGAAGCTCAGCTCAACGAGTCCTCCAAGGGCCTAGTGGTCATTAACACCACCTTTGAGATGCTGCCTCCATCCCAGCGCTCGCTGTCCACTGTGGAGGAGGGGGAGGAGGCTGAGGGGGAGGAAAGAGAGGGTGGGGCAGGTGAAGAAGCCACCCCTCCCTCGGCCGCCTCCTTGACATCCTATGGCTTGGACAGCGTCACCACAGCATCAAACTCCACCCCCCAGTCCACAGAGAGCTGCATGAAGAGCCCAGGCATCTTCTCCCTGGAGGAGCTCCCCGAGGAGGCCAAGGAGCAGAGCTTCCCTCCACAGCCTCACGCCCAGCAGCGTGACGGGGAGCAGCACTACATCCAGTGTGACAAACAGGAAGCAGAGGCCGCTCAGCACGACGGGGAGGGGGTGGGAGCAGCTTTGGCTCCTCCTCCAACTCTGAGCAGCGAGCAGAGTCCAGAGGAACCCCCCGCTGATGTTCAGCCTCCGTACGATTCTGCTGCTTGTGAAAAGACTGACGACTCTCTTGCAGGTAACGTATAGTTCACCTCCCCGACCGCCCAAGTCCTCTCCATAGATGTGTCCTGGTCCTGTGTAGCTTCTTCTAGTTCTTTGTCCTGAAACCTCTGGGGGTGGACGTCAATCAGACCTGTCCTTTCAAAATGAAAGTCAGAGAGCAAACGGTGAGGGGGGAGTGGCCTTCCTGACGCACGGCTCCACCTCCTGTATGTGCAATAGCTTGTTCATCACGTGCACGTGTGTTTGGTTCTGGTTCTGTTGGATGCAGAACGATGCAGCTCCCTGAACCAGACACTGGTCAGAAGACGTGCTCGGCGACTGTCACGTGTCATTTGTCCTTTTTAATGAATGACGCTAATAAAATGTGATGTTTCAATCTTGACACAAACAACTTTAATCCTCTTTGCACTTTAAACTGTACCAACACATTGTTTTTCCTATTTTGACACAATGAACTTAAATTTGAATAAAGATTAATTTTTTATTGTGATGTATTCTTCATGATCTTTGAAGACTCATAAAAGATGCACGTCAAACATTTATCTGTTAGTAAAATATGTTGTCCTCTTAGTCACAAAACGTTTTCGTCTACTGTACAAAAATAAAACTTAAGGAACCATAGGGGGAACGTAAAATAAAACTGAAGACTTGTTTTCTTGTAGATCAGTAGTTTTGTTTATTACCTGGTTCATTAAAACGTGGTCTGTTGCACTGGTGACCACTTCAAACTGGTCTGGTCTGGAAACCTGAACTCAAACTGCTGTGAACTGGTCGCTGGCTCAGAGGACGATCGTCTCCAGGAGGAACCGGCTCGACTGCTGCTGGGACGTCCCTCCAGGATGTGTGCGGGTGTGTGCTGTTTTTCTCCTTCAGTCTGCTTCAGTCCCACACCATGAAGCTTCTGCATGCCTGCTGCACACTGACTTGCTGCATCTCACTCCTGCTTGGCCTTGGGATTGTTTCTGTACTTCTGCCCATCTAAAGCCAAGCTGGTGTCATTTTTGGTTGTGGGGACGCTGGGTGTGTAAATGCATGGGGAGCTTTGCATGGACTACTGGTGGACTAACTGGACTTGAGTTCTGGGCGACTGTTTTGTCCCATTACGGTTGATTGCATATACAGGAAGTGTGGCTGCTGATCGGCACATGACAAAACAGTTTTCTTTCCTGGGGGGTCACTTTTCAGGTGAAATGAAGTCATTTAGGGGTTTGCACTTTGCTCTCTGCACAAATTTCCAGCACTTGGTCGCCCCCAGTGCTTTTCTGTGGGTCACAGTTTTCTGCTCTGACCTGGACTTGAAACTCCAAATGTCTGTCCTGGTCCTGGTTGTCGATCGGACCCTCTGGGCTCGGCGTCACCGCGCGCCCTCGTTCTGTCCTTGTTCTCCTGCCCCCACTGACACGGCTGTAACCTGCTTCCTCTCTCACAGGCTTCACAGCGCTGCCTCACCGTCGCGATCACGCCTCGTTCCCCAGAATCTACTGCGACATCGTCAAACCTCACGTGGCCTCCGTCCCCTCGCCCAGGCTGAGCTGCGCCGACCTCCCGCCCAGGAGCCCCGGGCAGCAGGCGCGCAGCCCTCAGCTCCGCCGGCTGGAGCAGCACCAGAGACAGCTGCTGGAGCTGCAGCAGCGCAGGGAGCAGCAGAGCCGACCCCTGGAGGAGGCAGAGCTGGAGAGGAAGAGGACGGCGGAGGAGGAGGAGAGGAAGAAAAAGGAAGAGGCAGAGGAAGAACTGAAGAGGAATGAGAGGCAGAAGGAAAAGGAGAAAGTGGAGGAGATGAAGGTGAAGAAGCAAGTGCAGGTGAGAGGAGAGGAGCAGCAGGAGCTGCAACAAAGACAGATCATTCAGTGGCAGCAGGAGCTGCAGCAGACCTCACTGCTGTCCCCCTCCGGCCTCTGCACCATCTATGAAGGCCTGGAGAACAGTGACGATGACGACGAGGAGGAGGAGAGTGAGCAAAATCCAACAAAACACCAAAAGTCTGCACCAGCTCCAAATCAACAGACCAGTTGTGAAATGGGGAGGTCAGAGGAGGTCAAACATGGAGACGGCCTCCCATCAGTGTCCCCCCAGTCCAACCCCTGCCCCTCCAAGTCTCCAGAGCGGCCCCCGCCCCTGGACTTGGACTGGGGAAAGAAGGTGGACATAGTCCAGCAGCTGATCAATCAAACGCTGCTGCTGAACGGAGACAGCTGCTCCTCCCTGCTGCTCCTGCCCGGAGGTGCAGGAGGAACACTGAGCCCCCTGGAGAGCAGCCTGTGGCCCAGTCTGCTGCCTCCACTCACCCCTCCCTCTGCCACGGTCACCTCCGTCAGCAGTTTCTCCCCAGAGGCAACCGGCAGCTCCCCTCAAGGAGAGTGGACGGTGGTGGAGCTGGAGACGCATCACTGAGGCACCTCCATGTGTCTGAATGAGGAGGTGCTGTCTGCACGGTGGAGTCCATGTAAAGTGGTGTGGACCTCCTCCAGTTTACTGTGGAGCTACAGGTTCAGACAGAATGCAACTATAAATGTTGAGAAGCTGTGGTGCCAAGTTCTTACACATGGAACCAGCAATGAGATGTTTCCAGATGTGTCGTCTCTGAACAGGTGTTTAAAGAAGTGATTTAATTCAGTTCCAGTTTAAACTGGATTCAGACGAGAGCCTGTTTTATTTCACACATGGCACTGAATCAGAGTTGAAGCCCGCCAGTGATGCAACAGCTGCATTTCATCCAGCTGTTGCATCACCGGGGGGGGGGGGGTGTTAATCCTAATTTATAGTTTCAAAACCAAAACTCAATTCTAACTATCTGAACGTGGTCTATTTTATTAAACAGACTTCTAAGATAATCTGGTGGAAATGGCCCATTGGACTTGCATCTTACTGGTTTTGTAAATAAACCTTTTCATGTTGGACTCAAACTGATGTTCATCAGACTGGGACAACCTGATCACACTGGATCATTCAGTCTGAGTCCAGCAGATCTACAGGTGAAAAGTCAACACACACTGGATCAGGGCTATTCAGCTGGTGGCCCGGGGGCCAAATCAGGCCCACGGATGTGCCCAGTTCAGCCCACCAGTGGCTTAATTTGAACTAAAACTAGATTTTAAACTGTAAAAGCAACTTGATGACTAGAACTGCTGGATGTCCGTCCCTGAGCTCGTTCGTTGAACAGCCCTGCACTAGATGTTGGCTGGTGTGTGAGAGCTCTGCTGCACCTCACAGCTTCTCATCTGGTCTCCACTGTGAAAACACTGATGCCGGCAGCACCAAGGAGTGGACGTTTGTCTTCCAGCCTGCTGAGGCAAGTTCACGCTCGTTCCTCTAAACCAGGGGTGAGCTGTGATGAAGACCACACTTCAGGTTATGAGTCAGCACTTTGGATTTTTAGAGTTTCCTGAAGATGGAAGTGAAAACAAGTTCAGCTGTTGATGCGTTCTCGTGGCAGAAAACCCACTTCTGGATTAGACGCTGCATTATTTTAGACCTGGACGTCAAATGGAGACGAGCAGATGATGCTCGGTGAGAGGCCCCTCAAAACTCAGCCCTCCTGCCCTTTGCAGGAAGTCTCCAACGCTGCCGTGGAAGAAACAGGACTCCATGTGTCCCACAGAAATCTGAGTCAACAAACGCAACATGACACGACTCACTAACCCCCACCCCCCCCTCAAAAAATGACCCCTCTTGTCCTACACTACTCCAGGTCCACACAGCCAGTCATGAGATCACCCTGGCACAGTCCCATAATGCATCATTTCCTATTATGCATAATTGCCTCTGGCTAACGGCAAAGCTGGAAAGTCTTAATTTTTCATTCCCCTTTGCTGAATCACTGTGACAACACACACACACAAACACACACACCATCTAACAGGTGTCTCTTGTACATGAGTCCTCGAGGCTCAGTGGGAACTAACCTGTAGAATGAAAAAATTAATCTGGCAGTGCCAAATGAACTGTAATCTAAAATCTAATCAATCTAAATCTGGTGATCAGCCATGTTTGACCTTCAGCCATGTTTGACCTTCAGCCGTGTTTCTTTTAACTGAAGCTTTTCCTGTTTCTTTGTGTCTGTTTTGTTTCACTACCAGAAGATGCAGAGATGTTTTGAAAAGTGATCAAATCCTGTTTGTAGTGTTGGGAGGAGGGAATCTTCTCAGTCTGAGCTGTTCAGAGCAGCTCGCTCTCTGTAAAACACTGAGTCAGGCTCTAATGAGACCAGGTGTTTTTGCAGGTTGAATATTTTGTTAGGATTTAAATGTTTCTGAACTTTATTCTTGCAGAAATGAGTATTAGTTTAGTGCAGGCTGGATCCAGAGGGGCGTGCTATGAATCAGCTGGCTGTCTCTAGTCCAACTCCTGACGTGTGAAGTTGAACGTTCTTCAGTCTCTGAACGTTCAAATAAAAGGTGGTTCACTCATGGATTAGTTTCCACTCAGAACGTACCAGCTGAACTAATGGGAGGGAAAAAAATCTGCTTCAGATTCAAACAACAACCCAAAGACTGAGCTCATGAGCATTTCTCTTCCAGCTGGACAAACGTCCTGCAGCCTCCACCCAGTAAACATGTTTCATTTCATTCATCTGTTTACACCACCTCTACATGGTGAAGCACAGACGCCTGAGAGGGGCCTGCAGCCTCCACTTCTCAGTTCGTGTAAAACCAGGTTTTCCTTGTGTGCTTGTGTTTCTGTTTAAAGACTGATCACTGTAAAGAGAAGCTCACCTTTTACTTTTGTACTGCAGACTTTTAGATGTATAATAGATGTTTAGGAGTCATTATAGATTTTGTTAAATAGAAAACAATGTTGGGAAAATGATGGATTGAATTCTTTATGATGCCTTTTTTTACAACAGTGAAACTGAAGGAAACTTGACGTGGACAGACTGCAGTTGCTACTCAGGATCAACGTTCTTTGTTCTTTTGCTGAGATGTTAATTTATTGGACATGAACCTGGACTTGTTTGTCCTCATCTATCTGAAACTGCACAAACGGAGAATCAGTCCTAAAGTGATGGCAGCTTAAACTGTTCTTGTCTTGACAAATGTGTGATTGTGTGTAATTATTTGATGCAACTGATGTAAATAAAATACTTTTTTAATAAGTCTTTTGAACTTCTTTACAACAAACTGCTCTTTAAAACCTCCAAGTATAGAAAACTCACTTTTTTAAACCTTGGATAAGTAACACTTCACAGTTAAAAAAAAACTTGAACGTACAAAATGTGGCAGGAACATCTAAGGCGACATCCAGCGTCTCCTTTTAAACGTCCATGAAAAGCAGGCGTGTGCACGTTGACACGTGCGGCGTTAATCCGTGCAGCAGGACAGCAGCAGCTGCTGCAGGTAATCCGTAGCGCTGCAGCTGGACGGCTCATCGTGGCCCAGAAACAGAAGCCTGTTGTAGCCGCCCGCAGGAACCTCGCACAGGATCCTGGACGTTCACAGCTGTGAGATCATGTGCTGTGTTCACTGAACAAGATACATTCAACTCACCAGTCACTGAGCTCTTCTGTTGACGGGTCTGGATCCACTTGTACCCACTGACCGATGGACCACATCCTCACCACGCCACCATGAGAGATGCCTTCGTCAACCTCGGCGTGTGGGTTGGGAATGTCCTCGTAACACAGGAAGTAGCTGGAGGGAAAAATGCAGCAGAGTAACTCGGAGGACCTGGACTACAAACATTCAACCCCGTTTAACTCAAGGGTCCTGCATACGCCATCCAAAGCTGTGAGATCAGCTCAGTTACGTAACAAAAATCACAATGACCTCAGAGTAGCTCCGCCCATTCTTGCCACAAGCCCTTGGCCGACCTTACTCTCACAGGTGTAGGCGCTAAGTAATGTGTGATTGGTCAGACGTTTGTGGGCGTGTTTGTGCAGAAATGGGCTCAGACATTCAGCTGTACAAGTTGCATTGTCATTCGCACCACATGTGGTACATGTGATGGAACGAGTTCATGTACACAGGGTCCCAGTTACATCCAACTATAACATGTAAAAGAAAACCAGTAATAAGATCCAAGATATGAACTAAAAATACATTAAGCACTAATAGAATAAAAACAATATGTCGAACAGCGGCACAAACATGAGTCTGTGTGAGCAGATGAGTACGAATGAACACAACATGAAACAGATCAGCAGCAACATGAAACAGATCAGCAGCAACATGATGTGATATTTTCACAGTGATTATTCTGGTTAGATATTCATGAGTCTAACAGCTTCAGGGTAGAAGCTGTTCCTCAGTCTAG
>JARVGV010000474.1:28347549-28359074 GCA_031762435.1 Hypsolebias longignatus
GATCTGTGATTTGTGTTCTATTCTGAATAAAATATTAGATGTTGGCACCTCCACATCATTGCATTCAGTTTTTATTCTCAATTTGTTTAGTGTCCCAACTTTTTTGGAATCCGGTTTGTACTAGCTGAAAACTTTTGAGATTTGTCCACCGCCAAGAACCTAAGTAAACAGGTACTTTTAAACTTGTTTTAACACTTAAAGACATTTAAGTGTTAACACTGTTCATTGTTTAGACAGTCACGTATGGTGAAGGTCTAGTTAGTATTGATCACAGCAGAGTTTTTTTTTTTTCATTGAAGACGACAAAGTTAACTGATATATTTAACTCTACTTTAGATTTATTGTTTTGGATAAAGTTTTACAAGGTAATAGCCTATGCTAGGTTAGCTAAATGTTAGCTTGCTAATTGAGAGGCACGTAGTTAACAACAAGAAGGTTGGAGAATTGAAGATAATTTATTGTTTATTTGTTTATTTATTTTACAGATCAGTTAAAATAAACTTACCATGTTCTGTTCAGCAAACTATGCTGCAAAGTGGTTAGTTGTTCCCTGCTTCGGCTGTGCTGAAATTGAAAGTTAAAGTGAATGACCTTAACTTGAAAATGGTCCTCATGTGCCCTCTGCTGGATACTTTGTACAGTTACGCTTTTTGCAAGTAAGGACCTGGCTCATTCCCAGCATTTTATGGATTCAATTTAGAAGAGTTTATATCAGCGCATACTGGGCCAATTATCACTGATATACTGATATGTCCCCAAATGTCTATACTGGCCTAACATATAGGTCCTACTAATATACAGTATCTCTAGTCTACGCCTCTTTGAACTGCATTCATTTGGTAGTCTGAATGCAACCTGTCCTGATCCTTCATGTACAACTTCCTGCTGATCTGATGTGGTCCCACGAGCAGCAGAGTTACTACCGATACTTGGAAATCCTCGGGTTAAAAAAACACATGCTCATCTGTTGTCTAGTTAAAGAGAATTCAGCAGCCATCCCTGAGAAAACTAATATTTTTTGTTTAGTTATTTTTGCTAATGAATATACACTGTTTATTAAAATCCTTCTTAATAAAAATGTCAGTTTTGCCAAGATGTTATTCATCGTAGTGGAGTACAGGACAGTGTGTGGAGAGTTTGTCTTTAGTGTTCTGAACGCTGACTGGACCTCTGTGGTCACTGTATATTAAGATATGCTGTGTCAGTCACTAGACCGCAGTATTCTGTCACATTATATTTAGCTAATTAAACAGACTATGTTCGCAGAGAAGATTTATAGAGAACAGTTTCTGTGGTGGTCTATGAAAGTCAGAAATAATTTTATGTGCTTTCATTTCTCCCATATAGTGTTTCTGAGGTCATTAGACTTGTTTAGACTTGTGTATTAAATAGCTCTGAACTGTGCTAATGCCAGATTAATACTATACTGTACTGTATTTCAGATCTGAATGTTATGACTTCTGCAGAAACATCAGCAAACCTTGTTGTTCACAGACAGCCCTCAGTGTGACACAGCTGCTTACATCTGCAAACAGCATTGGTAACTGACACTGATCTAAAAACAATAGACTTGTGCGTTCACGTTGAAGTCACAGGTGAGAACGCTGTCAGTCAGAGCTGTCTGACATTCTAATCACACAAGACAGGAGTTAGTGCGAGGTTTGAACAGGGCCGAAGAAGAAGACCTTTGTATCTTTTAAATGTCTGCATGTTTACACTTTCTGCTGCATGTTTTCACTGTATGAATTGGAAACATCACAGAAAGATGCAAGAAATTATATTAACCAGCAAAGCCAGATTTTTCAGCCACATGTAAATCAAACATCAAATCTATTCCCATGGTGATGAGCGGAGCTAAATTTATCGTCTGTGTGAAAGCCGAGCGTGGCTGTGAGTTGTTGGAGTGCGTAGCAGCACTCTTTAGTTTCTCTGATCAGCTGATCCTGCACTGAACTTTACTCTTCTGAGCATACCATCTGCTTTCTGCATGTGTCATTGGACTGTTCATAAATGCCTGTTTGTTAATGAGAATGTTGCATAGTTCTGTGTCTCTTAAACTTAGGTCCTCCCTCCTCTCTGCCTCATAAAGAACCTGCTGTGCTGGATACTAGTCTCCCTCCATGTAGTTGGCTTTGAGTAACCTGTCATTTTTTTTCTTTACAAAAGAAAACTGCAACAGCAACAACAAAAAGCATTTCTGTTTCTTATGAAAAATTAACATTTGTGAGTTTAAGGGAGAAATCTCTCACAGAAATGTTAGCTGCACCTTTTTCTACCTTGTGTTTGGAGTCATGCAGCTAAGAAATTCACTTTTATTAGATTTGATTCACAAAATTTGTGAACGCAGAAGCCTCTGTTTGCCTTTTCTATGAATGTCTTGTCAGAGTTGTCAATGTGTTCTCCCTTAAACGTTCTGTATGTGTTTTATTTTAGATTGCCATATTTTGCATTCCTCCCCCGACTGAAGGGGCAGTAATAATTAACGCTAGAGAAAACTTCTGTTTATTATCATACACAGATTCTGTTGATTTCTGTCTCTGAGTTGTTTGTTTTTTCTTTATTTTTCTCCTCCCCTCCTCATTGCTCATGTCTTCGTTGGCGTTTGGTGGTGTGTAACCGTGATTGCGTTACCTTAGCAATAACAATTGGTCGTCTTGGTTACGTTTGTCCTCAAGAGGTGGCACCCATGCTACAGCAGTTTATAAGACCCTGGTGTGTATTATTCAATCTTTTATTTAATTCATCTTCTCTCTACTGTCTTCTTTTTCTTCTGGTCTGTCGCCTGTTCCTCTCCTCCTCCTCCTCCTCCTCCTCCTCCTCCTCCTCTTCTTCTTACTTTCCTTCTCATAAGAGCTCCTTTTTCCGTTTTTTTATCAGTTTGTAATCATTGCCAGCCATGTGACTAACCCTGTCCTCTTTTAGGTCCTACTTGTGATTTGTTGTTTTTTTTTGCCTCAGTAGCACCTTCATTTATTATTATATTAATTTGTTTGTTTTTTTAGTTTTTTGCCATTGTTAACTGTCGCTAGCAACTCCTAAGATGCATGGGATCAGACTTGTCACATGCCTGCTGGTTCAGCAGCGGAGAAAGGATGTCTTTAATGCCAGAGAGCATTCCCAAATCCCTTTCTCCTTTCATAGTCACCCAGCTGCATGTCCCTGTTCCAAAATGACCTTCAGCCCTTTCAAACAATAATGTTAAATTCAAGGTGCTGTACGTGAGGTTTTTTCTGAATGCTGCTCATAGACCAAAGTAACGTTCTTAGATCAATGTAGCTGTGCTACTTGTAAACAGTTGTATTCTAATCTGTTCTGTGTGCATGCTTGATGTGTTGTAATATCTGCAGGTCATGACAGACACAGTTTCTTCTCACTTAATGAGTTTTATGTATGCTTAAAGACAAGAATTGATAAGAAAAAACATGTGGACTGTTCATTTCTTCTAAATACGTAATACAGTAGTCCCTCGCTACATCACAATTTGTTTGTCGCGGACTCGCTCTATCCCGGTTTTTCAAAATAAGATTGGACATGACACACAACGGGCTGATTGATGGATGAGCCGCATGATCGGCATGAAATTTTATTTAAAATGAATTACAGGTAGTCCTCGAGTTACGAACGAGTTCCGTTCCTACGGCCCGTTCGTAACCTGATTTTGCAGTAAGTCTGAGCGCTACCCACGTGGCGGCTGTAACTCCGGATTTCCGCTGTAATTCGAAGCGCTACCCACGTGGCGGCCGTAAGCATCGTTTTCAACACGTTTTTTTCAATGTAACACAACAACAGCACACCTAGAACGCCGTTTTGCTGTATTTCCAAGCAGTTAGCTAACACAGTACCCTCAAAAAAATTGAAAAAAACATAAAATGCTGCATAAAAAAGTCAACGTAAGGTGTGATGACGTCACTGGGGGTGGCGCCGTAAGTCCGAAATGCCGTAAGTCGATGGCACCGTAAGTCGGTGACCACCTGTATATATATTATTAGGCCTTATGAAATTGGGCTGCATGCTCAAGCCTATGTTGCAGCAGGAAGGACATCTGGCGTAAAACAAATAGCCAAATATTTCATGCAAGTTTGCTTGCTGCAGTGACCCCTGAAGAAGGGAGCAGCTGAAAGAAACTTACTTATTAGACCTTGTGAAATGTAATCATATTCCACACTGCTAGATTATTTACAAGGTTGACCTCTGTATTCCAGTCTATAAGTGTTTTTAAAGACTTCTTATAACTGGTGTCATGCATCCTCTAAATCCCAAGAAAACTTTACACAACTAGATTACTTTTCTTTTCGTACATTTTAAATAAAGTTTAAATTCAGGACAGCATATGTGAATTTGCTGTTAAAGTTCACTAACCCCACCCCCACACCCCCAACTATTATTATTAATACTTGCTAGCCTTCCTGATGCATGCTCAATAATCCAGGTAGAAAAATCTAATGGCTGAAGAAGTCTTTCGGAGGGAAGACGAAACGTTTCTACAATTTTTTTGTTTAGTTTAGTTTAGTTTTTTGAATGTCCAGAGGACCAGACTTAACTTTTTTAGACTTGCTACCCTTGTTTTTTCTCTCCTTCACACTGAAGAATGGTCTTCCTTGCAGGGTCTTGGCAAGGTGTTCAGAATGCAGTGGGCTTTGAGTCAAGTGCAATAGAGTGTGATATGTCTGCAATAATTTTAATTGTGGAAAAACTTTCTATAGCAAGTTCATGGTGGTTTAACATTTTGTTGGCAGTGCAGTGAAATCCTGGATGAAGCTTTGGTGAGTGTAGTAGCAGCATATCCATGACAATGAGCAACTTAGTCATTGAAAATATGAAGTAGGACTTCCCACATCAGCCTAGGTTATGATGTATAAGGGCGGCTGTGGCTGAGTGGTTAGAGCAGTCGTTCCTCAATGGGAGAGTTGTTGGGTCAATTGTACCAACAGTCACATGCTGAAGTGTCCCTGGGCAATACACTGAACCCTTCATTGTCTCTGATATGTGTCCCATTGGTGTATGAATGTGATGTAAAGCACTGATTATTCTTTAGAGTGCTGTATGAACGGGTAGATAAGGGCACAGATGAAGAGCTTTGAGTATCTTGATAAGATAGAAAGGTGTTATATAAATACAGCCCATTTACCATTTATGACCTAAAACTACTGATGTGACAATGTCATTGTCACATCCTAGAGCAGGACAGTATTTTGGCAGGAAATAAATAATTTTAGTAGTAGCAGTCAGTGGCCTTGTTCTGAAGGAGGTTTAACAAACTAGCTGTGATTCAGACGTTTTATTAGGTTGTGTAGGTTAGCTAACAATGTGACTGATCTGCATGCACCATCCCTGCAGAGACACTGATGACATGATAAAATATAGTTTTCCTCATATGTTGTTGCTCTTAGTTTTTCCTTAACGGTCTCAATGTTATTGTCACACTGAGTTCATCAGATAATCTAAACTAAAACAAAACATTGTTGGTATGTTTTCACAAATCAGTCTCAGCACTAAACAAGGTTTTTAGACTGAACAAAAACAGTGTCTTCTGCATCATGTGCATATGACATGAACTATCTGACTTGTGTAACATAGACATGTGGTGCACTATTTTAACTGTGTGTAATGTATATTAGTCTGTTCACTAGTCATCAGAAGTAAAAAATTACTTCCAGACCTGCTTTAATGTAGTGTTCAAACTTGACACAATGCTTCCTGATACATAAACTAAACTTTATGTTGTCTGTGTCTTGTTATCAACACTTTTTATATTGAGAATGGATTAGACTAAACAACAACACTTGGATATTTATGTTTTCAATTTATGTTCAAATAAAGGTTATCTTTCAAATTTTAAAAATGGGGACCGTTTTTAAATTTATAAATGTATTGTTAATAGCATGGTTAACACTTTATTCTCCTTCTTGCTTCACACAGATCGAGAGGACCAATCCATTCTCTGCACGTGAGTAAACCATCTTTTTTAAATTAAAATTAAACTCATGCACTGTCATAACAGTTCATTGTTTATGTGTTCAGTTTGAATTACTTTGGATGAGACAGATAAATTTGTTACCTTTGACTCAAGTTCATGAACGTGAACTCATACATATAGACCAAAGTCCCCTAGGAGTCTTGAGGTCTCTTGTTAAGTGAGTGACAGTGACTGGACTGTCACCACTTCAAATATAAGTCTGAGAAATGTCTGTGAGACAGTGCTCTGGTGTTATTCAAGCGGTAAGTGTCCACAGATGACAGGAATGTAGACACAAAAAGACGTTGTGGCATTTTGTTAGGCAGCAGGAACAATAAAGTTTTCAAACTGGCACTAACAGAACATTTGTTCATACTGTGATGGTTCCATGCACATGTTTGGGACATGTATGTTGATTAGACAATAAATATATAGAAATAATTATAAAATAAATGCAATTGTGCAGCTTAGACGTGGTAAATACTTGAACCTGTTTTTCTGCGTGATTTTGGGACAAAATATTTCTAATTGTAGTGACGCTGCGCAGGAAGGTGGTGCTGGTAACATGTAGCTTAACTTTGTGCAGTCCACACAGAAACCTGATCACGCATTGTAAGGCTGTGTGGAAGCTTTACTATAGTCTCTGATTATTCTCTGTGCACAGCAGCTAACAAGATTTAAATCATATATTAACTTCCATCTCTATTCTCAGCCACGTCACACTAGCCTGGTCAAAAAGCAAAACAATATCTAACGCATATTTCATGTGTGCAAATTTGCACTCTCTGTAAAACCTCAGACATGCTCTAAATCTCAGCTGCTGTCACCAAGATTTTGCAAGACTTGAGGCCATGGAAATGTTTTCTCTCCTGTTTTACAATGCCATAGTGACTGTATGAGATAGCAGCAAGCCAGGAACCACAGCTGCAAACTTGTTCCAACATATGGAAAATAAAATGCCATGAAACTGGGCTGTAATATATGCACCAGTAAGTGTTGATCACATTTAGCCTGTGCAGTGAAAGGGAGGACAGTTGAATCACGTTCAGTCAAACTAATTTACCATGAGCTCAGTGCTGAGCACCTGGAAATGTGCAAACCTGCAATGATTTACTCATGTGGTCGTTTATGGTTCTCTGATGGCTAAGCTGTTCATGTGTTCATGTGTCTGGCTGCTTCCTGGGGTGTCTGTTTTTGTGTCAGCTGTCTTTTTTTTTTTTTTTGTCTTTCAGAGGCGAGTCAGGAGCTGGTAAGACAGAAAACACTAAAAAGGTCATCCAGTACCTGGCACATGTTGCTTCCTCCCACAAAGGAAGAAGAGACCACAACATTCCTGTGAGTATTCAAGTAAACATCACATTTAGCATCAGATAGCTTTATTCTTATTATACCATGATAAAGGTTAATGTAAACCTCTGAATATAAATGCAGTGTGTGAGTGTAGTGCATGAGCAACACTGTTATCACTGGGAGTTGTTTGGCTAAAATGGGAATTTTTAGACTGTTTTTCTTTGCAAAGTGTAAAAGGAAATATTTGTTATAGAGAGTAGGTGTGATGCATAATTATATGTCCAATCTAACAATTTACATTTGTTTATCTGTAACAAACAGCCCGAATCACCCAAACCAGTGAAGCTACAGGCAAGTTACTGTTTTCTTACGCACCACGTTTATATGCATGCTACACTAACATCCTCCTTTCAAATGAAATGATTTTCTCTCAAACTGAAGCATCTCTTTCCTATGGATGACATCATCAAATGGTGTCACTGAGTGCACTTGTACTTAACTAAAACTTCATTAGAAACTACTGTCTATCAGGCACAAAATGAAGTTAACTGTTTAAAGTGGCATGATTACATTTGTGTTTTAGTTACTGTTGTTTGTTTTCCCTCAGATATGCTTTACGTATATTTGCTTCATTTTATCTATAATGAAACAACATTGCATGTGTATTATGTTTTTGTTTTGGTAGCCACATGGTCAGCTTGGTCTGTCATCTTGTGTTGCTTCAGTGTTTTTACTGCTCTTGTCCAAGTGTTAATTACATCGACATACATACCTGGTTTATATTATATATTGATTTTGGACTGTTGTTAAAAAAAAAAAAAAAACATGGTTCACAGTCAAACACAAACAAGGATGTGATTAACAAATACATCCAGAGTGTTGTAGTTACTGGTAGGTTTTCTTGGATTTGATTTTCTACGCTTTGAGCCTCAGACACTAAATAATCATCCGTTTGAGATGTCTGTTTTCTTAATCATCTAGAAATACAGCATATAGATGCTTTCACGTGACACAGTGATTTCAAACATTTCCTGTTGGTATCCATAACGTAAATGCAGTTCATTATCTTTGTACATTATTTATTTAACAACTGAATTTCCTCATGTCCTACAGAGTGGAGCCCTGCTTTATGTGAGTAGTTTGTAGTTTTTTAAACCATCCCAGCTCACTTAGCAGATACACAAAGTGCTTTGCTCGCTTTGGTGCCTCCTGCCAGATAAACTGCCTCGCTGTCCACTCTTCCACGTTTCTTAAGTTTGCGAGTGGGAGCTTCCTCTCCCTGTGACCTTTATTCACCTGCTGTGGTTGGAACGTTTGCCTTGCATGATCTATATTTATTTCCCCTCTGATTTAATGAAAGGCCTTTTTTCTTCCTAACATTTGCATTTTACGTCTCAAAACATGCAAGATCTGAAGTATACGACAACTATTAAAGACTAAATATCTAAGGAAAGCATCTTTTGGAATTTTTTGAAGATTATCACAGCTTTTTTACTACTGCATGCATAACTTTTTTTTTCTTGCTGTTCTAAGTTTTATCTTGTAGTCTATGTCATGCTCTTTTTTAACACATTGTTTTTTTTTCTCCTCCTTTTGTGAAAGTATTATTTTAAAGTTGTGATCCATTTTCTGTATTGATCACAATTTAGTAATCATGTAGAATTAAGAGCCCGGCCGATATGGAAATTTGGTGATCGTCATATTGGGAGGAGAAGAAGACTGCTGGTAACTGATGTAATGGCTGCATTTTTTTTAAGCTTTGTCCACCCCCAAGGGTCTAAGAAAACAGTGAGTGGGTCGGTGCTTATTTATTTAGCGTGGCTGTTAGCAACCATGAAGCTAAACAAATCAGATTCATGTTATACCTAAACCTACAGAAGTTTTATAAGTGGTGCACTGGACATAAAAAAAACATTTTTCTAATGTGCATTCACAATGTCTATCCTCCTCTATTCACCTTAAAGTTATTAAGTGTGTTGCAAAAATACAACTTAAACAAAGAAACACTTCCCTGTTCATTGTTTAAACAGTCAGTCACATGTGGTGAAGGTCTAATTATTATTGGCCGCAGCAAAATTGACTTTTTCTTTGCAGAGAAGTAAAGATTTCAGACAATACATTTCATTGAAGACGACAAAGATAAAGTTACTAACTGATATATTTTACCTCTACATTACATTTATTGTTCTAGATAAAGTTTTACAAGGCAATAGTTTATGCTAGGTTATCTAAAGGTTAGCTTGTTAAGTTGAGAGACACGTAGCTAATGACAAGCAAGTTGGAGGATTGAAGAGAATTTAATACAGTATTGTTGAGTTTTTTAAATTTACAAATCAGTTAAATAAACTTACCATAGGGAGTGGTGGCGCAGAGGTTAGAGAAGAGGGGCCTGCTGTTCAACTCCCGGTACTGACAACATCAAAATGTGGGTGGAATAGGTGAAGCTACCACACTGCCTCCAACCTCATTTGCTTCACACAATGCCCTTGAGCAAGGCCCTTAACCCCCATCATCTGCTCCCCCAGGCACCCTAGACAACAGCTCTCTGCACCACACAGAGGGCTGTTGTAGCTCGGTGGTCTGTGGTTGTGTCAGGAAGGACATCCAGCATAAAAACAATTGCCAAGTCTTTGTGCGACTTAGTTTGATGTGGCGACCCCTGATGAAGGGAGCAGCCGAAAGAAGAAGAAGAAAGAAGTTAAATAAACTTACCATGTTCGTCAAAATACGCTACACAGTACTGCTCGCTGCTTCGGCTGTGTTGAAAGTGAAACTTAAGTGACCGGCCATGACTTGAAAGTAGTCTTCATGCGCCCTCTGCTGGATACTTTGTACAATTGTGGCTTGTTTCCAGCATTTTAGGTGTGAAAATTAGAAACATCTATATTGGTGAATAATGGGACATTTATCACCAATAGATCCCCAAAAAAGTCTCATCAGCCTAAAATATCAGCCCCTACCAATACAGTATATTGGTCGGGTTCTAATATTAATCATCTAAATGTTTTTTTCAGTGGTTAAGCCAAATTGATCACAGATCAAATAAAATTGTGTGGTCTGATTTCAAGATTTTCATTTGATGAAAACTGATTTTCCAACATTTATTCATACACCCTTTTGACTGTAAGAGGAAGAGCTGATTTAGATTATTGGAGTAGAAAGCAGTTCCAGTGACAATAACTCCTCACTTGATGTTTCTCAAATCTCAAAAATTGTTTTGTCAGAGATAAAATGCTCCTATAATGTTTAAATGTGTAAATACTTACAAACAGATGGCACATCCACTAAACAATTAGTAAAATAGATTTTTGGTAGTTTTACCAACAAAGTATATACAGTATAAATAAATCCTGTGGTAACGTAGCCATTTGCTGCAAATTGCTAATATTATTAAGTAGCATTTCTTGTCACTAAAAAAATGTGTTGCCTAATTTAGTTAAGAAAATGTATAACATCTTGTGGACTTTTCAGTACAGAAAGCAGCTGTGGATTTTTACCATGCATTGATTGGATCTGATTTTCTTGCCGTCTCATCTTAATTATTTAACTTGGAAGTCTTTGCAGACTTTTCTTCAATCTGTTTGCCTAAGAGACTGGGCCAGATGGGTTTTCCACGTGCTCTGGTTCTTGCTCAGTGTTCTTATTTTTTATGCAACACCCCCCCCCCTCCCCCCCCCAAAAAAAACAGCCGACTTGGAATATTTGGCTACGGCCTCCAAAGCAGATGTTGAGCTGTGCAAACACAAACACAACTGGGCTGGATTTACTGAGACATTTGTGGCTTATCCCCTTTGACTCCACTAAATCTGACCCCAAGTCCTTGCAGCAGCTCTTCAAACAGTCACGCCTTTGAAAAGAGACCAACATGCAACAGTTTAGTAAGAAAATACACATTTTAATGGAGAGGGAGTGGTGGTGCAGAGGTTAGAGAAGGTGGACCTGTGATTGGAAGGCTGCCAGTTCAACTCCCTGGACTGACAACATCAAATGTGGGTGGGAAAGGAAAAACACCCACACCTGCCCCATCGTCATTTGCTCCACTCTGGACCCTTGAGCAAGGCCTTAACCCCCACCATCTGCTCCTCTGGGTGTCCTAGATATCAGCCCTCTGCTCCACACAAAGGGCTGTGGTAGCTCGGTGGTCTGTGGTTGTGTCAGGAAGAACATCCTGTGTAAGAACAATTGTCAAGTCTTTGTGCAAGTTATCCTGATGCATGCTCAATAATCCAGGTAGAAAAATCTAAAAAAGCTAAGTCTGGTCCTCTGGACATTCAAAAAA
>JARVGV010000474.1:28404433-28417029 GCA_031762435.1 Hypsolebias longignatus
CATGTTCACAACCACACACAAATGAATGCAGGGATATAAATGTAGGTCATGTATGTAGATATTTAGCTTTATATATTTTGTAGTTTATGGACGGTGGTCGGGTGGTTTGCCTTGTGTTTTCTTCGTGCTAATATATAATTTTTAGTCGAAACTCAGTCCGGTTTCACGCTAACAGAACCACATACGAAATAAATCAGCTCTTTGTTCCTCAAAGCAGCACTGTAGCGACTAATAGACGCACAACTAAGTTTTAATCCTTTCACATGAAAACTTTTAATGCTGAGCAAGTTAAAGGTTTTGTAACTCTTCGGAAATTTCCGTAGCACTTTGGATCAGTAAGACTGGGTCAGAACCAGCAGCGGTTCTGCTCACGGTCTGGGACGGAACCGTTTTACAACACGTCTCTTGACAGTTAACCTGTGTCACGCAGACAAAAGTATACCTCGGATTCATCGCAAGTGTATTTACTGCTCATTCAGCCCTGAACAGATCATCATTAATGCATGAAGGAAGCTTGTTATTGTAACGGAAAACTAACGGCGGTCAGGGGCGGCCGGCCAATACGGGGCGCTAGGGTGCCGCCCCACTGGAACTTCTGGAGCCATTCACCATTTTAAATTGAAGACTTAAAAAATAATAATAATTGTTCTCAAACCAATCATGTTTATCTGACATTCGGCGCCCTGACTGGCCTTGACAGGCCGTATTATCTCAACATGCCTGAGAAGTTTTGTAAACTTGATGCTCTTCCCCCTCCCAAACTTGCTTCCACGGACGTTCATTGAAGCCCAGCTGAATAAACACTCTGTCATCATTTCAGGACTCTGGCTTCGTTCTGGCTGTGGTTGGCACCCCCACCCGCCCTTGAGTCCCCCCTTCCTTCTGTGTAATGTCAACGTCATTATGTGCTGTGTGTGCGAGATTTTTTTCATCAACACATTTTTGATCTACATCCAGAGATCAAAGATATGTTAGGATTTTTTTTTGTCTCCAAACCTTGTGTCATTTTTCACCACTTATTGTCTGTCAACAGATCTCACTTGTAAATGAGTCTTCAAGTCTCAATGTGATTTATCTATTTAAATAAAGGTTGAATGAAAACTAGGCGATATTAACTGGGTTACATTAACTAGGTGACATTAACCAGATGATGTTAACAAAGTAATATTAACTAGGTGATAGTTAATGACTAGGTGAAATTAACTAAGTTATATAAAGTAGCTGTTATTATCTAGGTGATAGTTAACAACCATGTTGTACTAACTAGGTGATGTTAACTTGGTTATATTAACTAGGTGATATTAACTGGTTTGTTAACTAGATGGTATTACCTAGGTGATACTTAATGACTAGGTGATAATAATTAGGTTATATTAAATAGTTATATTAACTAGGTAATATTAATTAGGTGATAGTTAACAACTATGTTATTAACTAGGTGATATTAACTGGGTTATATTAACTAGGTGATGCTAACTGGGTTATATTAACTAGACTATATTACTTAGGTGATAGTTAATGACTAGGTGATGATAATTATGTTATATTAACTGGTTATATTAACTGGGTGATATTAACTGGGTGATAGTTAACGACTAGGTGATATAAATTAGGTGATATTAACTGGTTATATTAACAAGGTGAAGTTAACTATGTGATATGAACTGGGTTGTATTAACTAGGTGATAGTTATTAACTAGGTGAAATTAACAAAGTTATATAAACTAGCTGATATTAAATAGGTGATAGTTAACAACTATGTTATACTAACTAGGTGATGTTAACTAGGTTGTATTAATTAAGTGATATTAACTGGTTATATTAACTAGGTAATATTAACTAGGTGATAGCTAACGGCTATGTTAACTATGTGAACTTGGTTAAATTAACTAGGTGATATTAACTGGGTGATAATTAATGACTAGGTGATATTAATTAGGTGATATTAACTGGTTATATTAACTAGGTGATGTTAACTATGTGATATTGACTGGGTTATATCAACTAAGCGATGTTAACTATGTGATATTAACTGGGTTATATTAACTAGGCAATATTAACTGGGTTACATTAACTAGGTGACATTAACTAGATGATGTTAACTAGGTAATATTAACTAGGTGATGTTAACTATGTGATATTGAATGGGTTTATTAACTAGGTGATGTTAACTATGTGATATTAACTGGTTATATTAACTAGGTGATGTTAACTAAGTGATATTAACTGGGTTATATTAACTAGGTGATGTTAACTATGTGATACTGACTGGGTTATACCAACTAAGCAATGTTAACTATGTGATATTAACTGGGTTATATTAACTAGGTGATGTTAACTAAGTGACATTGACTGGGTTATATTAACTAGGTGATGTTAACTATGTGATATTAACTGGGTTGTATTAACTAGGTGATGTTAACTATGTGATATTAACTGGGTTATATTAACTAGGTGATGTTAACTATGTGATATTAACTATGTGATATTAACTGGGTAACTATGTGATATTAACTGGGTTATATTAACTAGGTGATGTTAACTATGTGATATTAACTGGGTTATATTAACTAGGTGATGTTAACTATGTTATATTAACTGGGTTATATTAACTAGGTGATGTTAACTATGTGATATTAACTGGGTTATATTAACTAGGTGATGTTTTACAAAAACATCAAAAGTTCCTGATAAAACCTTCTGAGGACAACTATGGATGTAGGGTTCCTTCTTGGTCTCTGTCGTCTTTAAATCAACGTAAGATGATGTTCAGAAAAGCTGAGTCAGCTTTTTTGGTGCTAACTAAATGAAAATTATTCTAACAGACCTGGAGGTTGAAGATTTGAGCACAAACAGATCAGAATGGTTTGTATGTTTAGGTTTCTTGAGGCTGACTATACAGGTAGTCCCCGAGTTACGAACGAGTTCCGTTCCTACGCCCCGTTCGTAACCCTGCTCACGTATCTCCCAGTTAATCACAGGTGTGACTGATCAGAGGTCAAAGCTGAGTAAAAGAACAAACACTGAGCCGACACCGATGGATGGAGAGAGTGAGGAGGAGGGGGGTAAGGAGGAGGGGTGAAGTTTACCTGAAAAAGCAAGCTGCAAGTGAGGAGGTAGGGCAGCCTGCGACCCTGACTGGAGGCTCTTATACAGATCTGAGGAGAGATGGATGAAGGGTGGATGAGAGAAAGACTGCAACAACTCCTATCAGAGGACACGTGGAAACAAAGAGAAGGTCCAGAGCAACAGAACAACATCGTCACAGAGTTCAGGTGCCAGGCGTGACCAGACGATGGAGAACAAAGACATGGTGGTTTGAAAAGGAGACGGGCAGGAACAACGTGGGTAACTCGAAACAGCACAATGACACAATTATCCTTCTTTTCTTTTGCTGTGTGACAGGTGGGGACACCTGGACAGTTCGCAAGTCCATCAGAGGGACACGTGGAGACAAACGACTGCATCACCCTCATTTACACCTGAAGACAGTTTGGAGTTACTAAAGAACCAAACATGCAGGCTTTCGGTCTGTGGGAGGAAACCAGTGAGACTATGTTAACTCCACGTAGAAGACTGGGAGGCAAACCTGTGACCCTCTTGCTGTGAGGCAACAGCACTAACCATTGTTGTACTGTGCCACCCATAAAAAAGAAAAAAAAAAAAATATATATATATGTACAAGGGATATTCAACTGGCAGCCCGTGGGCTATTTCTGTCCCACGAGTGATTTCAATCCGGCCCACTTCATACAAATATACAAATATATATACAGTATATATATATATATATGTATATATATATATATACTGTATATATATAAGTGTATATATATGTATATTAGGTTTGTTTGTTTTTTTTTTTATTCTGGGATTTGGGGTTATTTTTATTGCATTTATAATTCAATGCAATAAAATAAACAAATTTAAAAGGTAACAGATCATTGTAAACTTTGGTTTATTTACATAATGACTTTAATCGTTGGACGACCGCCGCCCCCGAGTTGAATAGCCCTGTTGTATACTTTATTTAATTCAAACCTCTACAAATAGTATTGTAGCACTAATACTTGTACTATGGGCAATAGTAATTGTACTAGTACAGGCATTACTAGTACGGGGCGGCTGTGGTTGAGTGGTTAGAGCAGTCGTCCTCCAATGGGAGAGTTGGGGGTTTGAATCCACCAGCAGTCACATGCTGAAGTGTTCCTGGGCAAGACACTGAACCCCACATTACCTCTGATGTGTCCCATCAGTGTATGAATGTGATAAAGCTCTGATTAGTCTCTTTAGAATGATTTGTTCAATAAGTTTTGTATCGGTGTGTAAATGAGGCACAGATTGTAAAGAGCTTTGAGTGTCTTGATCAGACAAAATGTTTTATAAATACTGTACAGTCCATTTACCATTTCATTAGACCTTCACCACGACTGACTGTTGAAACAATGAACAGGTGTTTCTTTGTTTAATTTATATTTTTGTAACACTTGATAACTTCATGGTGAATCGTGGAGGATAGAAAATGTGTGCGCACGTTAAGAAGACTGTTTCAAGACTTCACGTGTTAAAACGGGTTTAAACGTAGCTGTTTTAGGTTCTTGTAGTGGACAAAGATCAAAGGTTTTCAGCCAATAAATCAGTTATCAGCATTAGTCTTACCCTCCTAATATCAGTATCAGTGATAACCAAAATGTCCACACTGGTCAGGCTCTGTGGACCCTTGTTTATTTTATAAAATACCAACTAAAATAACTTCCTGTCATGATTCATGCCTCTGCTGTTTTAATTAAATAAAACTTGAGTGAGAGCAGCTGTGAAATTACAGTAAGAATGAAAGTGAAGGAGCTCAGAGAGAGACTCACACATTCAGGTTAGAAAACATCTAAATAGTTAAATACAGGATTTAATGTAAAAAACACCTACATCTACTCATAAAACTAAAACCAATTGTTTTCCTTTAACCTGTCAAACAGGAAGTGAGATCATGTATGTGTGTTGGCCTCCTCTTTACTGAACAGCTGTGTGGACGCTCACCCAATAGGTCACTCTGTGCTAACTGGTATCCTGAGTTGGAGCTGGGAGTTGAACCCATCCTAGTTGCTCCCGGGGCTCCTGGAGCGCTGAAACTGAGCAACGAAGGGAACTGAAAGGGGAGCGAGACGGGCACTAGACCTCCCAACATCCCAAAGCCCAGGGGGAGGGCAGAGCTCAGGAGGGGGGAGCCGGCGATTGACACCTGACAAGTCAGGAAAAACAAACGAGACATTTCTTTCAACAAAAATAAAAACCTGTTTCACTTCTGACCAACATCCTTCAGGAGCTCTGCACTCTGACCTGTGGGAGGTGTGACGTTGTAGCTGAGGAGGTCAAAGTGCTTGAAGCTGCCCAGCCATTTCCTGCCTTTGAGCTCTGGTTGGCTCCGCCCACAACCCTCTGCCTCTGATTGGCTGAGACTGAAGTCGTAGAGGAAGCAGGTGTTTTGTCTGAACCAACTCCTTTGATGGAGCTGCTGCTCGTGGCGGGATGAGGTTTACTGCTGCTGCCCTGCGTGGGCTTCATCTGCCCACTGAAGGGGGGCTGGAAAGTTCTGGGGGTCTTGGGAGAGTACTGGTGCTGCTGCTGGTTGGAGATCATCTGATGGGAGAGCTGGTGTGAGGGTGAGGACGATGGGGAAGGCGAGGAGGAGGGAGGAGGGGTGGGTGCAGGAGGCCGAGGGGTGAGTTTGATGAGGGGGGAGGAGTTGCTGCTGTGGGAGGACTTGGTGAGGGTGGCCTGCATGGGGGTGATGAAGTTGGGCTGGTGGTGATGGTGGGTGTGAGATTTACCTTGAGAGGAGTGGGAGGTATGAGAGGTGGGGGACGGTGAAGAGGCTGCTGGAGAGGGGGGGCAGAAGGACTGCAGGACATGGTGGGAGGTGGAGTTGGGCCTGGACTGTGATGAAGAGGAGGGTGGTGTGACGCTGCTGCTGGCAGCACTGCCGTTGCTGCTGACAGCTTTGGCACTGCTCTTGGACAGCCCTTGACTGGTTCCCAGTGCACCCAGGACCCCTCCTGGGCTGGCAAAACCTTTCTGATGAGGGGGAAGCAGGGGGGAAGCTGTGGGGGGAGGCCGCTGCTTTGGAGGTGAAGGAGAGGGGTGAGGATGCATCTTGCCCGTTACAGAGGTGGGCCTGTGAGCAGACGTTGCCATGGTGACGGGTCTCTGAACCGGGCTTTGGCCCATGGTGCCTTTCATTTGAGCGTACGGTCCATCTGCAGTCCTGGAGGCCGACGACACGCCTGATGAGGTCACACGGACCACGGAAGACACAACTGGAGAGGAAGAGGAGGTAGAGGAGGGGTGTGCTAGTGTTGCTCCAGACAAGTTACCAGCTGACGCCATGACTGGGTGAGAGGACAGGGAATGATGCTGAGGTGTGGATGTAGCTGATATAGACACCTGAGAGGCAGAGGGGTAATGAGGGGCGACAGGTGGAGGAGAAGTGGTGGGTATTTGCAGCGGTGGGGGTGACAGGGGGCTGTCTGCGAGGCCCAGGCCCTTAGATGCACTGCTGAGGAGGGCCAGAGCGTGAGAGATGGAGTCCAGAGAGGGAGCGGTCAAGTCCTCATCCAGAGAGTCTGACAGACAGATGGGCTCTGGGGGCGAGGAGGACGAGGGAGGCGGGGGGCGGGAGGACATCAGGACAGAGGTGGAGGTGGGCAGAGACGGTGTGGAGGTCATGGTGAGAGGTTTGCTGATCCAAAGGCCCTCCTGAAAAACAAGAAACACCTTGATGAGCCTAAAACATAATGTGCTCTCTAAGACCTTGTCCACAGTTTTTTCAAAATACATTTTTTATGTCTTGTTTCTAAAAATGTCCTCTTAAATATGGCAGTTTCTAGAAAGGTTTCCATCCAAGCAGAAACACAGAAAACGACCCCAAATTTTCAAGTAACTACGCCAGGCCTGTATGTGGCGCTGTAGCACTACCACAAATACACCAAAAACAGGAAACAAGGCGTGGCGCATGTGCAGTAAGTTCACACACTGGTGTTCGGGTGTGAGATATAACTGGTGCAGGGAGAACCTCCCTCCTGCAGCAGGAGGATTAGCTCATGTGGCTCACTCCATCAATCAGCCAATCAGGTGCCATGTTTAGTCTTACTTTGAAAACCCACAAAAGAGTGAGTCTACGAAAGTTGAAAGGCGAAGTAGTGAGGGACTATAAACATCCACAGAACTGCCAGTGAGAAAAGAAACAAAAAGGAGAACCTCTCAGATGATGATAAGGACTGAAGTAGTTTCTAGAGGACTACAAACATTTGGCCTTCTCTGTGACATGACAAGACCACGGCTTCATCAGAGCCTTTGATTAATGTTTGTTGAGTCTCAAAAAATTCATGCAACACAACAAGACGTCACCCTCACCTCATACACTTCTCCTTCACCTTATCACTTTATTTAGAAACACGACACAGTTTCTTAAACGGAGAAATATTATAAAGTTTACTGTTTAAAGAAAACAAAGATGAGCAGTGAAAAGGTCGAGCATCACTCACCTTGGCTTTGGCTTTCGGTCCAGGCACCATCCTCCTCTTTACTCTGAATTAAAAAATAAAAAATACCAGCAAACATTCAACACCGACGTCTGAAGAGGAACCTGTAAGAAGTGACGGCAGTAAAATAAAGTGTGCCATGGAGGACACTTACAGGTTTCCAGTGAGGTGGCCATGAACGACAAAGCTCTCCTTCAACAGAGTTCTAAACGACCCAGTGGCGCAGCGTTCAACATGAAAGACAAAACCAGAGAAACAGACCCAGTAAATGTCTCGTCTGAGGGTTCGCTGTTCAAGAACGTCAGAAAGATTCAAACGCTCCAACAAATGCAGTAAAACTGATTAGAGATGGGAAGAAGAAAAACACCTGTGTGTTTTTGTTTAAAAGATTTGTAGGAACACAAAGAGAACACAACGTGAACACTACGTGAACACAACGTGAATGACAAACACTTCTTTCAAATCTAAAGGCCAAGCCTGGTCCATCTGTCCCAACTTAAATAAAACTACCGTATAGGAATTTTAAATCTCGAGGGCTTCTCCTCATTCATTACCACATAAAAACCTAACAAGACAGTAAAAGCAGGAACAAATAAAAGAGACAGAGTTTAAGTCGTTTAATTATAAACGACCAAGTGTTTAGTGAAACAACAACAATGATTTATTTCATGTCAGTTTTACATTAAGATCAGACCATGTTGAGAAATGTCTAGTTACTTTCTAACATACAATGTGTGATCACATGCACGATGTTAGTGCTCCAGAGTATGAGTGGTCTCTCAGCTGCTACCACACACTTACACTCAGACACACACTTCTGTGTTAGCTAAGGCTGACTAGCTGTGGTGTCCAGTGGAGTTAGTTGCCTCCAAAGGTTGATCAGTTACAGAAGTCCATCCAAGGTTCGTTCAAACCATCCACTGGTTCAACACATGATGAGCTAACAGGACACACACACAGACACACACTTTCTTGTCACCACCTTTGCCTTTCGCTGACAGGAGATCATTAGAATAAAATATTTAAATTAACCCCACCATACTCAGAACACGTTACATAGGTGGTAAATGTTTTTAAATACTGTATTTAAAATGCAAGCTATGACCCCGTCACTGAAGAATGTGAATGTTTGTACTTTACAGGATGAGCGATTAGACTGAAATTAAACAGGAATACAAGTAAACCATAACTTTTTAAGATATTCCAGTGGGTAGGAGTTACACTGTGTAGAAGAACAGAGGCAGGTTGTCGTCTCTTTCCAATCCAGGCGAGTGGCGGGTGTAATTTTATCCACCAGCAGCACAGTGGCAGACCCAGGGGGTGGGCATGGCTACCATAGATAAACCTTCAGCCACCCCAATCACTTGAGGAAACTAAAAGTTTGTCATATAAAAACTAGAGAGCATATTTCCTCCAATGATTGGGGTGGCCAGTTTATATATTTATGGTAGTGGTGACTAGGCCTGTCACAATAACAAATTTGCTGGGCGATTGTCTCAGAAATTATTGCAATAAATGATAATATTGTATGAAATTTGACAGTAATTAGTAAATATAGAATTAAAATATACAATAATAATTATTGTTAAATTTAAGAAGAAATGTTGGTTGGTTTTGAAGTAGTAGCTTTTTTGACCACCAGATGATAGTATAAGGTTGTTTTCACACCAGATAGTCCGGTAAACTCGGTTGGTTGGGACCAATATTCATAACATTTTGTTTACATTTGAGCCTGTGCGGTTTGAATTCACACCGCACTGTGCAGCAGAGCAAACCTGTTCAAACCAACCTGTTCCCCCACTCGCCTGTGGTGGCACTGCACCAAGAACTACTGAAAGAAACAACACAAAAACCTCAGAAGAAGACACTTCTTCTTCTGTAAATAAAAACAAAAATTGAGTGGAGTAAAATTTTAACGTTTTTAGGATTTGTGTTTTGTCATTTTTCAACAATGGACTCAGCATAAGAGGAAGATGATGCAGAAAACCATGGAGAATGTTTTTTTTTTTTTTTTCACACAAGGCAAGCTGACGGCTCCATATGAGGTAAGAGAAATGTGTGTTTGTTTGCTCTGCGCTGTAGTCCACTTCCTGCTTGCAGAGCGGTGCCCGGTCTGCTTGCATTCACACTGTACTCGAACCGCGCTAGAGTTTTCTTCTACCGGACCGAGACCTAGGTTTTAAGGCAGGCCAGTTCGCCTTTTTGTTCGTGACAAGAGTTTGACGGCGCGTTCTCACCTCCCCAAACGAACCGGACTTCCTACGCAAACGGGCTAGAGTTCGGGACAACAGGGCTGGTGTGACTGCACCCTAAGACTGTTTGTACCGAAAGATGGATAGTGAGGGAGTGAGCAGCGTGTCTCTAAGAAAAATGTGAGCGAGGCCCCTTGACGTGACATAGACGGTCTCTCCTTCCTTTTTTTTGGTTCACAAAATGGCAGACGCTCAGTGTGGTTTGAGCTCTTTAGCATAGCATTTTTCACACACAGTTTTTAATTAAAAAAAAATCAGTAAACAAGTTATCAGCTTCTTTTTACAGAGAAAAACAACTTTTTACACGAAGGCACAGGTTTCAACCGTGAATTTTGGAGTTTTGACAAGACAGAAGTCCCCCCCCCCATCCCCCACCCACCACTACCCATCTCCAACCCCCCACCCGAGGTCAGCCTGTTAGCTTAGCTCGTAGTTTAGGCTCTCAGCTTAGCTGCTTTTAACAATCCAAAAACACGATTTTGGATTAATAAAATGGATTTTAAAGCGAAAAGAGAAAGGGAGGGGGTCAGTGAAAAACACTAGAGTTGAGCCTTTTGTCATCCAGTGTCTTCAGTAGAGAGACATGAAGAAACGATAAAGCCTATAAATGAAAATCATGTACCGGTAGATAATTTTCATTTATCATGCGATTAACTGATTTATCGTGACAGGCCTAGTGGTGGCCATCTTGGATTTTGACGTAGCAACACAATGTTCGATGGGAACATTTGTTGCACCTAAGATGTAGCTGCACACCTAGATGGAAGTCTGTACCTCACTTACTTTTCAAGTTATTGGGCTCACAACTTTCACAGACAGATGGTTATTTCCAATTACTCCTTCATGCACCACGACAGAAGCCAAAAAAAATAAAAAAACGGAATAAGCAGAACTTTTAGTTTTGTTGTGGATCTTTCTTTTGTTTGTTTATGTTAATTTCTTTTTTTTTTTCTATCAGCATTTCCTGGCCTGTCTTTTCGCTTAAGTCCAAGCAGTTAAAAATAAATCTGTTCATTACTGTTTTGTTCACTGGAGCTCATCTGCTCCTGTTTCTGATCAGTAAAGTAACATTTCTTATTATTTCATTGTAGCAAGACGATTTGTCTCCCACACACTTTATCACAGTCTGGTAGTAGGTGTAGGAGCCACTCTTTGCCTTTACAAGTGTTGTTCGAGCATGTTGTTGGAAACATCAATAGTTTCACACCAACCGGCTCAAATATGTCCAAGAATCTGCTTAGGTGTTAAAAATGTATTGTGCTTTTAAATATAAATGAAAGTAAACTAAATCAAACTGTAAGCATGTAGCCAATACACAGTTTGTTACTTTGTAAAATATAATATGATGACATTGTCCTCACTTTCACTAACTGCTTACTCTGAAAGTGATATTTAGACCATTTAATTTTATGAAGCACTTCAAATTAAACATTCATACGTCTACAGTTCTGAGAAACTAGTTCTGCCTTTAGTGTGGAAACATTTAAACTGAAAACCTGCAACAAAACAAAGTTAATGTGACAATGTTCAGTGAGGTCATCTGGACAGTTTCTGTTTCTGCTGAGACTTTTCGTCCTTCATCCAAAGGACTTCTTCAATCTGAGGAGCCACCAAGAAACTAACTCCCACAAAAGCACACTCACATAGTGGGAAAAAAAAAACAGTTTGCTGTAAGATGTCTCAGAGGAGTTGTTGGGGGAGTGGGCAGCGTCTTGGCCATCTTAGCACCAGCAAACTGTCCCCCCGCCTATGGAGTGTGCTGTTTGTGGGAATAGGTTTGTTTGTTGGTGGCTCTCAGATTGAAGAAGTCCTTTGCATGAAGGATGAAATGTCTCAGCAAAAAAAAAAAAAAAAAAAGTCCAGATGACCTGACTGAACATTGTTAGTTTTGTACCTGGATTACTGAGCATGAACTTTGGTGAATGTTGATGTGGTTTAAAACCTAGAAACCAGATGAGACATGGTCACCCCTCTGATACTCTGATAGGCTGCACTCCCCGGATGTGGAGGCGGAGCCAAGGGCCAACATAAGCTGGGGCGTTGTTTGCACGGGGCCTCTGCTTCCGGGTTACGATGGGTCGGACAGATGCCTTAGCGCTGAGCTTGCAACTTTTCCTGCCTTATCAACATTAAAAGGTAAAAATAATTGATTTTATTGAGTTTGTGAGTTTCCTCTCCACTTAGGAACAAAAGAACCGGAAGGGTGCCGTGGTCTGATGGCTGACAAATAAAACAATGTTGAAATATATATTTGGGCAGCGGATGCAGGACCAAAACTCAGCTGGGGCCTATGTTTTCTCTGGTTTCCTCCCACAGACCAAAAACATCCAAGTTAGGTTCTTCAATAACTCTAATTTGAGTGTGAATATTTGTCTGTTTGTCTCTGTGCATCTCTGATGGACGGAGACATGTCCCCGTCTCCCGTACAGTGACTGTCAGACTGCGACCACCGTGACCCAGGAAGGACAAAGCTCGGTAGGTCACTCAGTACGTAGCTTGCTCGGTAGGTAACTCGCTTGGTGGGTTGCTAGGTAAGTAGGTAATCGCTCTGTAGGTAGATCGCTCTGTAGGTAGGTCGCTCGGTAGTTAGGTCGGTCGCTCAGTAGGTAGGTCAGTAGGTAGGTCGCTCGGTAGGTAGGTAGGTAGGTAGGTAGGTATCTAACCTAACTTTCATCTAAAAAATTCTAGAGAAAATAGTTGCAGGTCAGTTGTGTGATCATCTACAAAGAAACAATCTGTTTGAAGAGTTTCAGTCAGGGTTTAGAGCTCATCATAGCACAGAAACTGCACTAGTAAAAGTCACTAATGA
>JARVGV010000474.1:28584163-28596093 GCA_031762435.1 Hypsolebias longignatus
TCCAGTGTTAAAATCTTTGTGTTGTGTGGTAATGTGTGAGAAAGTTTTTAGTGTTAAGGCAGTTCAAATGGGAGGGGACCTGTCCAGGGTACCCGCCTCTCGCACAGTGGTTGCTGGACATGGGCACCGGTGACCCCCGTGTCCCAAAAATGGAAAAAGATCATGGAAAAGATAATTGATGGATGGACGGGTGAATGCAACATGAACTGGAGCTAAAACAAAAACTCCAGATCCTTCCTGCAGATTGTTCCTGCTCTACAGCGACATCTAGTGGCTTACAGAGGCAGACAGAGGTTTGACAGTGCTGTCTCTTCTTGGAAGAATGCTCTCTTGTAGAAATAAAGAAGGTTTAAGTCTATTTATGTGCAGATGAAAGTTTCATTAATGATGATGTCACAATCGTGCAACATAAAGGGACAAAATAAAGCATATAGTTTAGGACAGTCATTTATACAAGTAAACACACACAATGTACCTAGAATGGGGATGGTTTAAAAGTTTAGTGTTAATGTAGAGTGCATATCCCAAATAGTGGCCAGTATCTGGACAGATCTGTTGTTAAATTTCATCCATCTAACTCCATCACAGGGACATGTAGAGAGAAAAAGAGTCTTTCACGTCCCACCATAGAGGATGGATACCTATTTGCCAGAGTTCTTCAGAACACTAGAGGGCGCCCTGGTCACATGACCTTGTGATTCACAGGAGCAATGCATCACGGATACAGCTCAGATTTTTTTCAGATTAATTTTGTTTATTTTGCAGATGAATTTTGTTTATTTTAAATTCTTCCCCCTTGAGATGGAGGACATGGCAGTGACTCTTCTTTCAAAAGAAATATCATCACCAAAATGATTGATGTGTCAGAGAAGTTAAAGTATGGCAGTACTAAAACATTGAACATGTTGAACATATACAGTGATGTCATGTAGTTTTAAGATCATGCAAGGCTGAATTTTCTAACAACACATCATACACTGACATCATCACCTTTGACTCAGACTATGTGAAACATTGATGTCACCAGGAAGTGGATGCAGAGATGCAAACCAAATTCAACTTCAAAAATACTTTATTAATCCCAAAGGGAAATTAAGTGTGTAGTTGTAGCTCATCCTCCAAGTTTCATTCAAGAGTTCTTATAGATGCTGATAGCTGTGGGCAGGAAGTATCTCCTGCAGCAAATCCGACAAATCTGGCCACAGAAACTGATCATACAGCAATTTTGGGTTTAAACGTTTAAACAGCATTTGAATGCGCTGTCGCCCCCTGTGGTCACAGAATATGATAGGTCACAGAATTTGGTGTAACACCTGCAGACCCAGTCTGTGGGGTGGATGTTCCAGCTGTAGCACATGTGGCCACCAGCTGCTCACACGCTCCTGATGGTCACATTTATGCATCTGCGAGGAGTCTTTCTACCCAGCGAGCACACAACATCAGCAGGTGTCTGAACTCCTGCTACGTTTCAGACACAATAAATAAAAAGCTTACTGTAAAATAAATCAATTAAAAAGTCAAAGAGTTTGATGTGTTATTCACATTATATGTCACGTTTCAAAACAACGGCGCAAATTTGTCAAAATAACAACAGCGATCAAAATCTCAAAAAGACGGTCCACTAAAAAAATGGATGATGGATGGATTGATTGTCTGACAACTGAGAACTGAAGCCTTCAGGTGCTTCAAACGGTGCCATGAGACTGGAGCAGGAGCAACAACCAGGACTGAATCAGCAGAGAAGGGTTCAGCTCAGAAGTGTGTATGTGTGTGTGTGTGTGGTGGGGGGTTAGCACACCTGACAGAATCGGAGCTGCTCCATTCACACACAACCTGCTGTTCCTCTCCAAAACAGTAATTTTATTATCTACAAATGTAGGTAAATGTTGATGTACAACCTGTTAAAAACACAAAAATGCAGGAAATGGCATCTGTTATTCAAAATCTTCTGTGAGAGGACCCATGGACACTCACTCAGTCCCCGTCGTTGATGTTAAGATATTTGGATCATTTGAGATCAGACCCAACAGAATTCAGTCCATCCAACTTTGCGTAGACAGACACTGCTGGTGATAACGACCAAGCTGAGAACTGCTAATTGAAAAACAGCTGCCCGGTGGACACAAGCACTGGCACGCCACCGAGGTGTTAACATCTCAGGCTGTTAAACAAAAATAATATTTCACAGGTGGAGAAGAGAATCTGCAGCTCAGAGGTCAGAACGACATGATGAGGTGTTGTAGGGAAACAAAAAGTCAAGAGTTCCAGACAATTGCATACAGTGGCTTTTACAAGTCTGAAAGATTCTGTTCATAACTTATAAGGACAGAACTTCTTGATGCAGCCGGGGGCAGAGGGAGCTCAGGTGGCCTCAAGATTTCATCTCTGCTCTTTGCAGATGATGTGGTCCTGTTGGCGTCATCGTGCTGAGATCTTCAGCTCTCACTGAAACGGTTCAGTGTGAAGCGGCTGGTGTGAGGATCAGCACCTCCAAATCTGAGGACATGGTTCTGTCAGAAAAGGGTGGACTGCCCTGTCAGGGTCGAGAGTGAGGTTCTGCCTGAACTGGAGGAGTTCAAGTTTCTCTGGGTTTTGTTCCAAGTGATTGAAGAATAGAGCGTGAGATTGACAGGCGGATCGGTGCAACATCTGCAGTATTGCAGACCCTGCTCCGGTCTGTTCTGGTGAAGAGGGAGCTGCAAGGCCACACTCTCTGTTTACCGGTTGATGGGCAGATGAGCCCTCATTGGGTGTATGGCACATTTCCCAAACTGTGTCGACGCTGTGTTGAAACTGTGTTGTTGTATCCCTTAATGGTGACATCTACTGTATTTAAAAAGTCATTGCAGGCAAATTCAATAAAGACTGGAAACAGAATGAACTAAGTTCATTCACACGTTTTTATTTCAAAACATCAGCTGCTGTAACATATTTGGGCCAAGGTGATTGCATCATTTACAAATCATTTCTCCTGCTTTTGAGCGCACCCTTTCATAGGGCACTGATGATGACGGCGTACATAGAAATTTAATTGCAAGTTTGTATAAGGTGGGGTTATTTAATATTTGCGTTTTCCAGTATTGTATTGTACGGGTACTATTGTGTTAGTCTTTGAGATATATCTTTATACCTCGATAAGACTGCACCTGGGAGCAAATCCTACCTACAACAGAAATATAAGTTAATCCATGTAAACTAATTCAAATATCCTTCAGAGAGAAATTTTAGAATAACTCGAAAGAAGAATGATCGATAGTGGAAACGAGAACGGAATAACCATTTACCCTGTTCTCCGTGATGAGATTAAAATGATCCCACACGGGAGAAAAACTTCCTCTTCCTTGGTTGATCCAATCGATGACAAGCAAAAAACCAACGCAAAGCGCAGAACACAAACTATTTCTATCCAACAAAACCCACAAACGTGTCGAGACATTTTCCTCCTTATAAATTTGACACGTTCAGGACCAAACGATACAGTAACTGTATCGGTCACGTGGTTTTCCTTAAAGAGATGCACGCACCGACACGGGGTTTTGCCTTGTTTGCTCGGCGCATGCACCGAGGTTTCAGTGTCGTCAGACCCATCACTACTGGTTGGTTTATGTTCCTACCCTCACCTGTGGTCACAAACTCTGGGTAGTGACCCAGAGTCTGACCCAGAGAGAAAGAACGAGGTCTTGGATACAGGCGGCTGACATTGGTTTTGGTTGTAGTGTAGCAGGACTCTCCCTTAGAGATGGGGTGAGATGTTCACGTATCCAGGTGAGACTCAGAGTAGAACTGCTGCTCTTCCACAGCGAGAGGAGCCAGTTGAGGTGGTTCGGGCTTCTGGTAAACATTCTTAGGGATGCTTAGGGACTGGGGAGATGCTCTGGGCATCCAAATGGGAGGAGACCCCTAGACACTCAGGAGAGGCAATGTCTCTCGGTTGGCCTGGGAACACTTTGGAGTCCTCCCAGAAGAGCTGGAAGAGGTGGCTGTGGAAGAGACGTCTGGGCCTCCATGGTCAAGCTGCTGCCTAAGGCAACTCCAGAACAAGTGGAAGACAATGGATGGATGAATGGAGGTCTAGGAGACCAAGTGAATGATTGTTTCACTGATCTGCAGCACTAAAAGGAGAGACTGAGAGAATGTCGGTCTTACTTCGGTTAAAGATTTGTAAAGGAACGCTAAAAGAATTATGTAAAAATGTGAAACAAGTGACAATAGAACATCAAAACAATGCAGATAATTGCACAGGTGTAAACTCATTTATTCATGTTGTGTCTCTTGTAAAGGAGTCCCCGATGCCCAGTGGGATTAACCAGTATAAATAAAGGTTGAATGAATGAAAATGTATTTATGTTTAAATGATCTGAACAAAAGTTTAATGCATATTGCCTGTCGCCTTGCAAACTGATGGAGTCGATATCTTCAAGGTCCTCTCTTTCATTCATTCAACCTTTTATTTATACAGTTTTGTTTCACTGAGCCTCGACGACTCATTTACAAGAGAGACCTGTATTTTTTTTTTTTTTTTTTTTTTAACAAAGAACAGAAGAGGTACAAACAATAAGGCATATAAAATGAAAAGTAAATAGAAGAAATGAAATTAAAAAAATGAAACAAAAACAGCAAAAACGAGACAGCTACATTATAAAGAGGTGTAAAATACTATTATAATATAAAATAGACTATATAATACTATACTATCTTGAATTGAGTTGACTTAAAAAGTTAATCAGTTGCCGATGAACACCAAAAGATTACTTTCGTTAAAATCCACTCCAGCGCATGAGATATTTTGCTAACAGACAAATATTCACACAACACAAATGCTGTGTATCTTCACCTGCGTTTTGTGGCAGTGGGCCGTAATGAGGTCATTGACTGTGTGCCAGGAACTAGACACAGCCCAGGAGACGTAGAGCAGGATCACTGTTTACTCTGCATTTCTGACCGATGTGGTCATTCTTAGATCTGCAGGGAGCTGATATCCACTCTGCCGGCGCTCTTTTAACTATGACCCTCAAATGTCCACATAAATCTCTCCACCTACTCGCCCAGACTGGAGAAGCTGTGCAGGAAATCATTTTTCTCCACAGTAATTGCTCGGCTGCATCTCAAATTGGATTCCCTTCCTTTTTTATGAGAAGCCCTTAATATTGTATTTTAAAGCAAAGAGAGCTACGTGCTATTTATTCTCATTTGGAAAAGAAGATTGCAGTTAATTTTTGTGACCTCTGTGTATTTATGGGGTAGAGTTACAAAGATGGGGGGATGGGGGGGTTATGGCGATTAAACAGCTCTGTGTGAACGTATCCATTTGAGTCCAACAACCACACATACTTATTATGTAATGCAGTATGTGGAGTGTATTTTAGCTACTCAGATTTACTGCCTGTTACAAGGAAAGGGGGTAATTGCATGTTTGCCTGTCTGTTAGCAAAATATCTCATGAACCATTGGATGGATTTCAATGAAACTCACAGAAGGAAACCACTAGATGGCTTTTTACAACTGATTAACTTTTAGAGTCGCTCTAAAATAATATGGCCTCTACAGCTAACCAACCGTATCAAACACAAAAATAGCTCAAACTCAGCCATTTTTAGAGACACTGAGCTTAAATTTTGTGTGAAGGTAGCTGAGGGTCATTCTCAACACATACTCTGAGCACTAATTTAATGTAAACACCCATTGTCAACAACTACACAGATGTCCTCTGACGCTGAGGGATTTGAAGGGATAGTTTTTGAGATGAGTGTTTTTCTGGACAAGAATTGAACAGGAAGTGTAAGTAAACAATGTTTTAGGTGCAAGATATTCAAGCGGGAAGGATTTACATTGTAATATGATGGTTGCCATCTTGAATTTTGATGTGGTTAACCAGTTTTTGGTGGCAACCTTGCTTAAAGCATCTGTGACATGATTTATGAACTTTGTAGAACGTGGCACAACATAAATATCTTTTATCATTCAACTATGTTCATTTTTGCAAACAAACTTATGAATACTGTATATTAAAATTTCATTCAAAGTCATTTTAAATTTGGCGCTGTGTGTCGTCACTGGAAATCCGTGAACTTCGCATACGTCATCTGTGACGTAGGATTGGTTATCTCTGCTCCAACGCGCATTGAATATAATAATAGCGGAGCATGTAGAATCAGACGAATGTAGCAATTTTAGTGATGATCTAAGTGATTGTTTTGGAAGCTGAACTTAGTAAAAGTGTCTCTGAGCTTAACCTTTCCTTAATAAATGCACGTATGTGTTCAAATCAGCTTGATTAAAATATTTTCGCTACGTCGGTACGCGCACGCGCATCAGCAGACCTGCAGCAGTTTATTTGAATAAACAAATAAACAAACACGCACAATATATTTTTCTCAAATGGTTTGTTGGTAGGGCAATCTGTTTTTGTTTTTTATTTTTATATTTTATTTTTTTCCCTTCAAAACGCGCTCCGAAAGAACAGAAAGAAAGTTGTGTCAGAATGTCAGCCTGCAGCCAGAAGTGCCTTTTCTGGTCGTCATATAACTCAAGAAATAAAGACTGAAGGTAACGGATCCATCTGCTTAATTTAACGAGTCTAAATGCAAAATGGAACTGGAAATATCTGAACTTGTATACGCAGGATTTCTGTCTCTTCAGTCTCCGCTGTTAAATTCAACTTCTCAACTTTTGTAAAATGTTGACAGAGTAGCCAAAGTTCAGAGATAAAGTGACCCTTAAACCACCGTGAAACTCCGCAGCCTGTACATGAAGGGATCATCTACATAAACTTTGATATTTTAAACATCTTTACGAATTTCAGGTAAATTGTTAAAATGAGCTCTTGTCATGTAAAAAATAATTTTAATGCTTAAAACTGAGTCAGATGGAAAAACTGTCCACTTGTTAACTTGAACATGTATAGTCTTTAATATCAAAACAATGTTTACTCCAGACTCCAAGTCTCTAAATCCACTAAAATAAAAGAACTGGTCAATCCAACCCCTTTTCTCTCTCTCTCATCACAATCCAGCTGACTTGTGCCTGGAGGATTACAAAAAGTACCGTTTCCTGTCCAACGGACACGTGACCATCCCGGGACAACAGGACAAAGAGATGTTCACTGAAACCATGGAGGCCTTTAGGATCATGAGCATCCCAGAAGAGGAAATAATCGGTACTTTACAAAATATACGTTTTTAACTTCTGTGAAAGATGCAGCACAATGACCTTAATTGCCGTTTCCACAGTTTAACACGCTTGAATTATTTTAAATGACTGATATTGTCTTTTTTAGAAGTTAGAGGAACAAACCTGTTGGTTCATCACAAGATGTCTGACTGGTAGTTTTTATTTGTTGTTCGTCAGGTCTGCTGAAGGTGGTCTCGGCTGTGCTGCAGTTGGGGAACATGACCTTCAAGAAGGAGCGTAACACGGACCAGGCGTCCATGCCCGATAACACTGGTACACACAAACTTTTCCTTCGCTTTCTGTTTCAGACAGAACGTTTAATTTCATCCTGCAACATGTTTTCACCCTCAGCTGCTCAGAAGGTGTGTCACCTGCTGAGTGTCAACGTGACGGACTTCACTCGAGCCATCCTGACTCCCAGAATCAAGGTGTGCTCAGCTCAGCCATATTCACAGTCTGTGACGTTGACTCTCCTCCAGCTACACACAAGATGCTTTTAGTCGATTCTCTTAAACCGGTGGCTCCAGCCCGACGTGAGCGTCTCACTTTCCTTCCAGGTCGGCAGGGACTACGTTCAGAAGGCGCAGACCCAGGAGCAGGCAGAGTTTGCTGTTGAGGCTCTGGCCAAAGCTTGTTATGAGAGGATGTTTCGCTGGCTGGTTCTGAGAATCAACAAGGCTCTGGATAAAACCAAGAGGCAGGGAGCGTCTTTCATCGGGATCCTAGACATCGCAGGATTTGAGATCTTTGAGGTGAGCTGCTCTGGACTTGACACCACCTGAATATTGGTAAATTATAGCTTTGTTGCACTGTGAACACAACCCCCAACCCCAGTAACTCCCAAATAACTGAACTGTAAGGATGTATGCAAATATTTGACCAGTCCTTTAAATGTAGCAGAATTCACTGAAGTTGCTAAAAGAAACATGAAAGTTTCAGAATGTGACCAGCAGATCAGGACTGAGTCATCCCCAACAAGCATTCGGTCTCTGACGTTTTTCTTCTCAGATAAAATGGTTCCTGTTTCTAGAACGCTGAGACAGTTTAAGCCTGAATGTTTATTGTAATGTGTCAATAAACTTCAGGTCAGTAGAACACTGTCCATTAAACTGTACTAGGTGCAAACCCCCCCCCACACACACACACACACACACACCGCCACCAGCAGATTCATAGGAAAAAAGTTTGAAAGAGTTTGATTCAAATCCAGTTAGCAACTTTAAAATGATACCGCTGATCTTTTGAAAAGTTTTTTGTGAATGTCTTGAAGAAGTGATCTCTTAGATTTTGGGGGAGTCGTTCTGAACAACCTGACAACCATCTGACCAGATGCAGCTGATGTTTGTTTGAATCCAGCTACGACCAAAGGGAGCAATCTCAAACGCTTCATTTTAGTTCATATGAAAAACCTTTACCGTCAAATTGACATTAATACTTACAGACCTGTGGTCGTTAAAATGAATGTGGCATGTGAGCCAGATGAATTTTCTATTAATGAGAGTGAATGGAGCAACACGTGGAATCTTTTGGAGTTGTTTAAAACAACTTTAATTTAGCTGCAGTCTCATCAGCATCACCTCCATTTCTCCAAGATGAATGTTATCTACAGAAGGTAAGATTAGATGTTCACAGCATCTCCACAGAACCCAACAAGGTTCAGTCAGGTCATCTGGATGGTTTATTTTTTTTTGTTGAGACGTTTCATCCTTCATCCAAAGGACTTCTTCAGTCAGAGGAGCCACAAACAAACTCAGTCCCACAAGCAGCGCACACTCATAGTGGGCCAACCTTGAGCACGAACTGAAAACATTAAATGTTTTGAACCATTTTGGCTATGGCTGCGTCTGAGGTGTCAATGGGGGAGAGGGTGGGCCCCAGAAACCAACTTAAACCAGCAAACTGGTTGGTCAACGATGTGAGTGTGCTGCTTGTAGGACTGAGTTTTTTTGTGGCTCTTTGGATTGATGAAGTTCTTTGGATGAAGGTCAAAACATCTCCACTTAAAAAACATCCAGGTGACCTGACTGAACATTGTTGGATTTTTTTTACCTCGATTACTGAGCATGAACTTTGATCACCACAGAACTTCACTTCAAAAGATTTGAAGTATCACTTTAATGCCTTCTGATTTGTAAAAGCTTAACTTCACTGGTGAAACATCAGAACTTCTCTACTTGTGATCTGAACTAAATTATGACTCATCAAAATGCAGTGAACGTTGAGTAATGTATGATCAACATTATATTCAAAATACTCTTGACCACTATGACACACGTTAGAAAATTAAAGTTGGACTTTAAATTAATTTATCTGTTATCAGTCGAAATTTGAATTATTGCTCGTTATCGGTCAGCATTTAAATTAAGTCACCTGTTATCTGTAGGCAATTAAATTAAGTCGCCAGTTATCTGTAGGCAATTCCATTAAGTCGCCTGTTATCTGTAGGCAATTAAGTCAGCTGTCATCTGTAGGCAATTCAATTAAGTCGCCTGTTATCTGTAGGCAATTCAATTAAGTCGCCTGTTATCTGTAGGCAATTCATTTAAGTTGCCTGTTATCTGTAGGCAATTCAATTAAGTCGCCTGTTATCTGTAGGCAGTTCAATTAAGTCACCTGTTATCTGTAGGCAATTCAATTAAGTTGCCTGTTATCTGTAGGCAATTCAATTAAGTTGCCTGTTATCTGTAGGCAATTCAATTAAGTTGCCTGTTATCTGAAGGCAATTCAATTAAGTTGCCTGTTATCTGTAGGCAATTCCATTAAGTCGCCTGTTATCTGTAGGAAATTCAGTTAGGTCGACTGTTATCTTTAGGCAATTCAATTAAGTCCCCTGTTGTCTGTAGGCAATTCAATAAAGTCTCCTGTTATCTGTATGCAATTCAATTACGTTGCCTGTTATCTGTAGGCAGTTCAATTAAGTGGCCTGTTGTCTGTAGGCAGTTCAATTAAGTCACCTGTTGTCTGTAGGCAATTCAATTAAGTCACCTGTTGTCTGTAGGCAATTCAATTAAGACGCCTGTTATCTGTAGGCAACTCAATTAAGATGCCAATTGTCTGTAGGCAATTCAATTAAGTTCCTTTTGTCTGTAGGCAATTCAATTAAGTCACCTGTTATCTGTAGGCAATTCAATTAAGTCGCCTGTTATCTGTAGGCAGTTAGGTTAAGTCGCCTGTTATCTGTAAGCAATTCAATTGAGTCGCCCTTTATCTGTAAGCAATTCAATTTAGTCGCCTGTTATCTGTAGGCAATTCAATTAAGTCGCCAGTTATCTGTAGGCAGTTCAATTAAGTCGCCTGTTATCTGCAGGCAGTTCAATTAAGTCGCCTGTTATCTGCAGGCAGTTCAATTAAGTCACCTGTTATCTGCAGACAATTCAATTAAGTCACCTGTTATCTGTAGGCAATTCCATTAAGTCACCTGTTATCTGTATACAATTCAATTAAGTCGCCTGTTATCTGTAGGCAATTAAATGGTCTCCTATTATCTGTAGGCAATTAAATTGTCTCCTATTATCTGTAGGCAATTAAATTAAGTCTCCTATTATCTGTAGGCAATTAAATTAAATTGCCTATTATCTGTAGGCAATTAAATTAAGTCGCCTGTTATCTGTTGGCAATTAAAGTAAGTCACCTTTTATCTGTAGGCAATTAAATTTAGTTGCCTATTATTTGTAGGCAATTAAGTTGTCTATTATCTGTGGGCAATTAAATTGTCTACTATTATCTGTGGGCAATCAAATTAAGTCGCCTGTTATCTGTATGCAATTAAATTAAGTATCTTAATATCTTTAGGCAATTAAGTTGCCTATTATCTGTAGGCAATTAAATTGTCTCTTAATGTCTGTAGGCAATTAAATTGTTGCCTGTTATATGAAAGCAATTAAATTAAGTTGCCTATTATCTGTAGGCAATTAAATTAAATCTCCTATTATCTGTAGGAAATTAAATTAAGTCACCTGTTATCAGTCGGCAATTAAATTGTCGCCTGTTATCGGTCGGCAATTAAATTGTCGCCTATTATCTGTAGGCAATTAAATTAAGTCGCCTGTTATCAGTCAGCATTTAAATTAAGTCACCTGTTATCGGTCGGTGTTTAGAGTCACCTGTTATCAGTCTGCAATTAAATTGAATCTCGTATTATCGGTAGGCAATTAAATTAAGTCAACTATTATCTGTAGGCAATTAAATTAAGTTGCCTGTTATCAGTCGGTATTTATAGTACGTCGCCTGTTATCGGTCGGCAATTAAATTAAGTTGCCTGTTATCGGTCGGCAATTAAGTCACCTGTTATCAGTCTGCAATTAAATTGAATCGTGTATTATTGGTCGGCATTTAAAGTAAGTCGTCTGTTATCGGTCGACAATTAAATTGTCACCTATTATCTGTAGGCAATTAAGTCGCCTGTTATTGGTCGGCAATTAAATTAAGTTGCCTGATATCGGTCGCAATTAAGTCGCCTGTTATCGGTCGGCAATTAAATTAAGTCGCCTGTTATCAGTCTGCAATTAAATTAATTTGCCTATTATCGGTAGGCAATTAAATTAAGTTGCCTGTTAACGGTTGGCATTTAAGGTAAGTCGCCTATTATCTGTAGGCAATTAAGTCGCCTGTTATTGGTCAGCAATTAAATTAAGTTGCCTGATATCGGTCGCAATTAAGTCGCCTGTTATTGGTCGGCAATTCAATTAAGTCGCCTGTTATCAGTCTGCAATTAAATTAATTTGCCTATTATCGGTAGGCAATTAAATTAAGTTGCCTGT
>JARVGV010000474.1:28628459-28639745 GCA_031762435.1 Hypsolebias longignatus
AAGTCCAGTTGATTCTGTATTGAACCTTTTTTGATTTTATCATGTCCTGGATGACTGAGAATCTTCACCAGCATCTTCTCAGGTTAGTTGATCCATCTCACTACAGCTTCATGCTTTACTGGTGCGAACTGATGCACTTTGAATGGAGCACCGCCCTGTGGTGTTCCTGTTTATTTTCTCTGAACTCCTCGACAGAGCCAGTCTGAGATCCTCACCAAGACTTGTAGTGATGGAACGGTCCAGGTTTTGTTTTGTGAAACATCCTCTCTGACAATTTGCACAACCTGCTTATAATCACGGGAGAACCATTTCTCTGGTTTTCATGGGAATGTTCCTCAGTCCTAACAGGAACAACGTCATGACTTACAGGAAACTTCCTGAACATGCTCTACAGAGTATAAAACTGTGAGGCTCCCACAGACTCACGTGTACGTCAGTCTGTAGAGGTCCACGTACCAGATCAGAGTTGAAGTGGACACCCGCAGGACATGTCCATGCAAAGATCCATTTTTACGACTGCGTACTCTGTGTCCCACAATGAAGTGCCCGCTGACGGACCGTTTTGTTTGTGACACCAATGTCTTAAATTCTCCTTCTTCATCCCTGATCTGCTTTAATGGCCTTTTCTTTTGTTTTGTTTCCAAGAGGCAAGTGAACTCTTCTTCCTCCTCTGTAGACGCCATGACAATGAATGAATTTGTCACGAGAGAATTAAAGTCAGGTCCAGCGTGGCTGCAGGAGGTTCTAGACATTTCCTGGTGTGCTGGTCTGATGTGTGGCTGTAGGACCAGCACTCCCTGGTTTTAAGGTTTTAGAACTTTTTATTAAAACATATAAACACAACACCGCTGCAGCTGCCAGCTCTCATTTATTTATGTATTTTTTGCGACCTGTCAATCAACCCAGTAGGCGTGTCAGCAAACTCAGTTTGTCCTGAAGGTAAACGCCCCTCGCCTGCGGAGCTGACTGCAGCCACGCAGGGAGGACGCTCGAGTATGAAGTCTCAACCCTCTGTGGACGGTGCGCACAGTCTCTGCGTGGACTTGAGTCTGTGGGGGCCTGTAGTGTGAGTCAGGTTAGTGATACGCTGCACCTGTAACCTTCTCTGTCTCTGCCTCGTCCCGCAGAAGCGCGGCCTGGCCGGGTTTTTCCGCGGGGCGGTGCCCAGGTCCCTTCGGCGCACTCTAATGGCTGCGATGGCTTGGACTGTCTATGAACAGCTGATGGCTCGGATGGGCCTCAAATCGTGAAGAAAAACTGGTGTGACGCCACAAAAAGAAGACGCAGCGCCACTGAACAGAAGAGGAAGAAGCAGCCGGAGCAGGGAGCGCTGCCGAGACTCTGCGCAGAGGAGCGAGGTCCATCTGCGTTAAACAAGAGTGTTCGTAGTTTAAGTGTTAAATGTTGAACGTGTGTGATTGTGATGTTTCAACTCGTGCCTGTCTTGGCGTGTAGCGACTCCCTGCCGTGACGTGACTTTGTCCTTTTTAATGTTTCTGCTCAAACGTGTGTGGGTCGACCACGCAGGAGAACGAGGAGTCTTGTTCTTGTTGAGCTGGTGTGGAGGTGATGAAGCACAGATGAGCTGAGGCCACGAAGCACTCCGACCTCTGCCATATTTATAACACGTGTACATGACGGAGTCATGTTTCTTACCTGATGATGTTATTTAAAAGTTCAGACAATCACACGTGAAGCTGGAAGAACCTGTGAGTGAACTCCAGTAACACAAGTGCAGCTTTTCAGTCCCAACATTCACCTGTGCAAACTTTAAGTACAGTGTACAGAATCCAGATGTGCTTTTAAGGACAACTGTTCACATCTGTAGCTAAAATACACTCGACTCTGGTAGAAAAGGATTTTGCAGCACTTGTCGTTTATTTTCCTGATCTGTTGGTTTTTATGGATTTATGATTAGATCTCAGATGAGTCGATCACGATTCAGAAATGTTTGAATGTTTGTGTATAAGAAGGAACGTTTTTATGCCTGCTAATAATTTTAACAACTATATTTGTAAATATAAGTTATTAAACATAAAAATGAAGATTAATAAAAAGATATTTTGCCTTTTAGGCTTTTGAAAGATAAACATTGCCTGTTTATTACAAATGGAGCGTGAACTGCATCAGACAGTAAATCATATCTATAAAAAGCTGAAATCGTTTGAAGTGAGAGAAGTTGAATAAAGACAAATGTGCAGTTGTGATATTTATTTAAACTTAAAGCACGGGATCATCAGAATATTAAAAAAGTGCAGGGTTTTATCAGATACATGCTGATGGTGAACAGAATGTTGGAGTTGACAAAAATCTGCCAAAGACACTTGGAGAGCAACGTGTCACAGCTGCACAAATAATAAAAACACATCACTCACAATAATTCAGGTTCTCCTCATTTACAAAATGTATCAGTATTTTAAAAATGTTCCGCTCAAAGATCGTACAGAAATGTGTCTCCAGTTGTTGCAGTGTCTGTGCACTGGGTCTCTGCAGATTTGGAAAATACATGTAAAGTCAAAGGGATATTTCAGCCATTTTGCAGTGAGGTTCTGTGGGTACACACGTGCACAGCTCCTTGAGTCAGAGTCACATTTATTTGTCACCACACGTGGTACATGAGGTGGGACAAAACTATGTACATAGGATCCCAGTTACAGCCAACAAAAATACAAATTGTAAAGAAAAACAGTGAGACCTGAGTCATGAACTATACTAGAGTCACTAAACTAAGAATACATGAAGCACAAATGGTACCAAAACAACAGCAGCACGAACATGAGTCTGTGAGCAGATGAGGACCAATGAACACAGCAACATGAAATAATCAGCAGCATGAGATCAGCAGCACATAAACAACCAAGTGGCATTACAGTGATTTTTTTTCTTCACTCTTCACAATGATTATTCTGGTTAGATGTTCATGAGTCTAACAGCTTCAGGGTAGAAGCTGTTCCTCAGTCTAGTGGTTCTACACTTAATGCTCCTCAACCTCCTGTCTGAGGGGAGTGGGGCAAGTGTATGCTGGATGAGTGGGGTCCTTCATGATGCAGGTGGCTCTCTTTCTGCATCTAGAGGTGTAGATGTAGGTGAGGGTGGGGAGGCTGACTCCAACTTATACACCCCCTAAAGTACCCGTACTCTGTGGGTGCTCTGTCTTTATCCTGTGAGTACCTCTGTAAGTATCATCTAATTACCCCATAGTACCCTGTAAACATCCAGCAAATACAATACAATTACCTTTTAGGTACTCTGCAATTAGCCAGAAAGTACATTGTAATTACATTTTGGATACACTGTCCTCGTGTATTCTCTGTATGTCAACTGTAGGTACACTGTACTGTATGCACACCTTAAAGTACAGCTTAAAGTACACAGTTCCTGTGAGTCCCTGCATGAAAGGAATGGTCTGTGTAAAGACAAGAAAGTTCATGCTCAATAATCCAGGAATCAAATCTGATAATTCTCAATCAGGTCATCTGGATACCGTAGTTTTCTTTTTAGTAGAAACGTTTCACCCTCACTCCAGAGGGCTCCAAACGCTTCTACTAAAAAGAAACTGTCCAGATGACCTGATTGAGAATTATCAGAGAATGTTCTGTGTGGTTTTTTTTTTTAAATCTCTGTATTTCTTTGTGTTTTTAGGATTTGTTAAGATGTTCATGCTGCCCCTTCCTAAATGTCACAAATGTTCATGGGAAGATGATAACTTTGGTAAATACTTTAAATTTAACGTTTTACTTCAACATTCTCCACCCACCTGGTGTCTTTCCTTATACTTCAACCAACAAATACGCCATTATTCTGATTCGTGCAGATATTCTGAAGGACGTACTTGGAATGGATTCGGACCTGGATTCTCCTCCAGAGTGTTTCCTCCAAACAGACGTCGATGAGGACGATGACAATGAGACCAGTGTAGATGACGAATTTGAGCTGGACTTAAACAAGGTGGACGATGAGCTTCAAAGCCATCGGATCTCAGTGGCATCGTCATCCTCGAGAGACTCTACATTTTCCAGCAACTCTCTGTCCTCCAGCTTGTCTGTGCCATGTGGTTCATCCGGGGTGGAAAGTGACTTGGGTGAGGACACAACACATGAGGACACAGAGGAGGGACAAGACAGACAATCAAAGCCTAGAAAAAAAGACAAGCAAAAGTCCAAATCTCTCTTGGGCTTAGAGCGCTTCTCCTTACTTTTTAAGACGCCCCGCAGCCCTCGTGCTAAGAGCGTGAGCCACAACTGTGACACCAGCAAAGACTTTATAAGGACGGGAGGCAAACTCAAACACTCAAGGCGCCTCGTGAGGCAGGTTTGCCCTCCTGCCTTGGATCTCCTTTCCCTCGAAAAACAAGTGTGCTTCCGCCGGAGACCCATCCTGAGTATTGACGAAGCAAACGTAGAAGAAGTGCTAATCGTGGTCAAAGTGGTCATATTTGGAGGCGACAGAGAGGCGGGCAGGCTCGCCCGAGCGTACAGTGACCTGCAGCAGAAAGAGAGTAAATGTCCTCAACTCACCAGGACGTGCAAACTGCAGTTTTACTTTGTCCCCACCAAAAGGAGAAATGGAGGTAAAAGAGATGGACTTGCATCAGCTGAAGGACAGGTAGGAGGTTTAACCAAAACAACAGCCAATGTAGTGAAATCACTGTTGTTTACTTCTATATCTAAATGACTACAGTATTTTTTTTATCTAACATGATCAGCTGTTTGCCACTGATTTAAGGAAACTGTGGTGACTAAAGGGTTAGACCTTAATGTGTTCATGTTTATGAAGCATTCACTCTGTTGTGCTCCATGTTTCTTCCATACATTTTTCAGCGTGATTATCGTTCTGCCGTTTTCAAACTATTTCAACAAATCATATCAAAACTTTCATAGAAAATGAATTGACCTCATTTTACCTCCTTCATATCTTTAGATCTGTTTACAACCTTTTACTGCTCCTTTGTTCTGCTTCAGCTTCTTTCAGCTTCCTTCTACAAATTTAAACGTTTTTTTTTTTTTCAGCTACTTTCAGCTAAAGTTTTTCAGCTGTTTTGTGCTAATTTCAGATTCGTCATGCTAACTACAAAATGTGTGCTTCTTCTAACCTCTTTCTACTAATTTCTGCTCCTTTCAGCAAGTTTCAGCATTTTCAGCTGTTCTGACGCTAATTGTAGCATTTTCAGCTAATTCCACATTTTTTGCGCTCAGCTTTTTTCAGTCTATTTAAAAAATGTGCGGTCTTCCCTTCCTTCTGGCAATTTAAGCTTTTTTCAGATAATTTACACTGTTTTGTGTTCATTCTTTTTTCATCATATTTATGCAAACGTGTACTTTCTGCTTTCTTCTGCTAATTTAAGCTTGTTTTACCTTTTCAGCTACCTTTTTAGTATTATTTAGCCAATTTCAGCTATTTTCAGATAAATTCAAGAGTTTTTGTTGTACTTTCTGCTACTTTGAGCCTAATTAACCTCTTTATGCTCCTTTCAACTTTTTCTGCTATTGCAGAAAGTTTAGCTGTTGATGCTAATTTTAGCGTTTTCACGCTTTGGGGCCCCTCATGGGGCTGGAAAGTGCTTTATAAGTAAGCTCCATTTACCATTTAAATGTTTTTCAGAAAATTTCCACTGTTTTGTGCTCATTTCTTTGTTTTTTATGATAATTCTTTTTTATGATAACAATGCAAACATGTACCTTCTGCTTTCTTCTGCTAATTTAAGCTTGTTGTTTTCTTTTTAGCTGCATTTTTAGTATTATTTAGCCCATTTCAGCTGTTTTCAGATAAATTCAAGTTTTTCTTTGTACTTTCTGCTACCATCCATCCATCCATCCATCCATCCATCCATCCATCCATTTTCTTCCACTTATCCGGGGTTGGGTCGTGGAGGTAGCTGCCTAAGTAGGGAGGCCCAGACTTCCCTCTCCCCAGCCACTTGGACCAGCTCCTCCGGGGGAATCCCAAGGCGTTCCCAGGCCAGCCGAGAAACGGTCCCTCCATTGTGTCCTGGGTCTCCTCCAGGTGGGATGCCACTTTCATTAGTTTAATATTTTTCAAATTGAGTTTCAGCGATTCCAGTTTGTGAGTTTCATTTCCAGTAACTGTTCAAAGACCTTTAGCGTTTTTTTTTTTTAAAGCAGTTTGTCACAAATGTCAAAAATGTTAATTTTCTAACGGATTGTGAGCGAAGTCTTGTCAGAAATCTGCATAAACAAAATAAAATAAACAGCTAAAAGACTGATTTCTGCATTATATCAACACATTTTAGTGAAACCAGAACACATTTAGCTTTTTATGGTACCGTCATGGTGACAAGCTGTGCATGCAGTGCATTTATACTTGTATTATTATTATACGCCAAACTGTTAAAAATGAGTTTACAAAGGAAGTCCCAACCTATTAATATTTTTATTTTGAGTTTGATATGAACATATTTCAAAAATCTGGACGGAACACCCACAAAATTACTTCATCTGTTTAATTTAAACCATGAGTTGACTCAGACTTGTGTTTTGATCAGAGGTTGCAGACATCTGTGCATGAGGCTCTGCAGTGCACACACACACACACACGACTCCAGCAGTGTGCATGAACTTTCTGCTCTGCATTCATGCACGCAGCACCAAGCTCAGCCGCAGTGATCCATCAGCTGCCTTCTCTCGGGTCACTTATCTAAATATCCATTCATTCATCCATTGATTCTGCACATCTGTCCAAAGTCATAATTGATGCCTGCGTGCACGGTTTGTGCTCTCATCAGCCCGACCAGCCACAATACATAAAAATCTGTTGGACCGAAGGGTCCCGTCGGCTCATAGCCGAGGTCGCAGTCACATCAGCTTCTGAAAAACTGTTAAATAATAAAAACCTTGGTGTGGAGAAGAGCTTCTGGCTTTTGAGATGTAATTTCCCTTCAGATCTCAGGAGTTTTGGCATCATTGTTTTACATTTTAATCTTTTGGTTTGTTTTCATCAGATTTTATAAACCCAGCGCCTCAAACAGCAGCTGGGAAACGTACGAGATGCAAAACAAAATCTGTCTCATAAAAGAAAAAAAATGAGCAGAAAATAAATGGCTTGGACATTCTGAAGTGGAGTTATGTGGAAAGGTTTTCAAACAGCATCTTACCTGCTGCAGATAACTCTTCAAAAACAACCTCAGTTTGAACAAATATGATTTAGAAGCAACAAAATTGATGAGCTAAAGATTAGTCCAAACAGGACCAAAACCAAAGAGGATTTCTGCAGCAACTTCAAATATTTTATAGCAAACTCTTATTTTATGAACCGTTGCGCCATTCTCAGTTTTGCACGTCACGGTTATTTTGACAGAACCATCATGACCTCTGGAATTGTCCCAGGCTGCACTGGAAGGAATACAACTACTTCTGTCAAAGGCATGTATATTATTTGCACTTGCCATGCTCCATAATGTTCACCGCTCTTTCACTCTTGCTGTGAATATTAAACGTTACATGATCCTTATTGGATGTTAATAAGTCTTCATGTGACCGGTCAGTAAAGAGACAGCAAGATAATTATTTTATCCTCAATATCTGATTGATAAGATTACAGTGACGTCTTTCTTCGAGAGCCCTCGAGTTGCTGGGCTTCCAGATTCATCCCACTTGACAGTAGCTGGCTTTTGATGAAGCTGGACAGGAAGAGGCTGAATGTTTCTGCAAAACTGATCTTTTTTCTGTTCAGGAAGTCAGAACAGATCAGAACCTCAGACAGGTGAATGCATTGATAAGTGTGAACTTGTAAATCCATTGATCTTCTGTGATCGATGTCTGTTCTCCAGCTTTGTAAATAAATCTGATGAAGTTTACACCTGGTTGTTTTGGGAATCCCTTTCCCCCCCCTTTATTTAGTTATAGTTTTAGTCAATCTTTGTCAGGCGGGTTGAAAAATATGCAGTGTAATCCTTCAAGATGCACGGATACAGCTGCGCACCTCCACCTGTCTGCTCCAGACCATGTAGCTGAGTTGCTTTGTTCTTCGCCAGCAATGTAGAACTGACCTGTGCATGCGCCTAGCAGAAACTGAAACTAACCTCTTGCGTATGTTGACCTGCGTCAAGAGTGAGTCATAGACATGTGGTAGAGAGAATCCAGTGATTTTTCAAAATAAATAAATAAAATAAATAAATAAATTTCCCCCTTCTGTGCAGCCCGGGATCCATTGACCCACGGACCGGTACCGGTCGGCGGCCTGTGGGTTGAGGACCACTGCTGGAAATTATAGGGATGCACAATATTATTGGCATGGTATCGGCCGATATTAGCATCAATACCGGACTTTCCATCAAAACAACACACCGATACAGAAAAGGCCCAGTTTTGTATGACGACCCAGTGACAAGGATGTGATGACGTCACATGCGCCTACCTGATCTCACGGCGGAGAGGAAAATTCAAATGTTGGCGGTGTGGAAGTTTTTATTTATTTATTTAATTTATTTAATTTATTTATTTGTCGTGTTGGATTCCAAATATTTTTGGACTGCGTTGAGCCTCGCTACATCGTCCCCAGTGAGAGATATCTTTCTGATGTAGCCTTATCAGAGTTACAAGCCGTCATTTCAGACACCATTGAGAAGCTAAAAGCCGATATCACTTGGGTGAGTTTTACCACACAGACATTTGAACATCATGTTAGCTCTGTTAGCATGATTAGCTTTACAGCACAATGGATAGACAAAAACATTGATCTTAAAGAGTCTGTCCTTCATGCACAGGAGTGCAGAGGATCCAACACTGCAGCTGGAACAAGCCTCCACGAGTGAGACGGCATCGCAGGCGACTAATGCTAATAAATAACATTTAACACTTTTCATCTAATATAAGATAAAGTGCTATGCATATCACATTGCTGTTACTGAATAAATGTCACCAGCTCTTACAGCTGTTGCACAATTTTTGTAGCACATAAGCCTGTAAAACAAAATAATCTGCATATCAGATATCGGTCAAAAATCCAATATTGTGCATCCCTAGTAAATTATTTTGTTTAAATAATTAAATGCATGACAAAACTGACAAAAGTCTTTGTTGTTTGGTGTCTCTAGTGTTGTGAAGGCTGCATGATGCCACATCATTTTTTTTATGAGTACTGTATATCACTAAATCAGAAAACCGTAAAAAGCCCCCCCCCCAAACTCAAGGCTGGTGGTTATTAAAATGTTCACTGGGTAAAGTTAATATTCTTATTTTAATCATGCAGGTCACTGTTGGCAAATTGTTACAAATGAAACTAAATAAAAATAAAAGTGTACTGCTAAAGTCAATGTGATGAAATTGTGTCACCTTCTCTTAGCCACAGGAGGGAGTTTAAAAACAGGACGATTAATATGTGGATTAGTTTAAGGAGGCGTCTCTAAAGAAGTTATTGAATCAAGTATTTACTTATGTAGATAAACGTAGATGTGCAAGAACTTGTTTAAATACACAAAATGCAGGAAAAAAACATCTTGATCCAAAATGTCTGGCAGAGGACCACCCCCACACCAGTGTGCCCCCCCACCCACATTACAAATGCTTCTGACTTCAATGCATTCAGACATGCCATTAGCTCATAGATCAGACCCTTTGTCAGGGTTTGTGGTGATGTTGAGTAAAATCTTGTTATTCTTGTGCCAAACTTCTTTTTTTTTTATATAAAGGGGCAGATAAGATATTTTTTCTTATTCTTTCTGCACCTTTTCCATTCAATTACTTTTTTCTTTTTAATGTCTGTTTTTTTAATGAATGAATAAATTAAATAAATGAACACAAAACCTTAACAATTAAAGAAACAAAAGAGCAACAAATCAAGGAGGAGCACAAACACCAAACAGAACAGGAGCGAGGACTGAGGGTTTATATGGACCAGGGCTAACGAGCAGGGAGGACACACCTGGGCTTGATGACAATTGAGAACAGGTGAGAGTGGGCGGGGCAAGAGCTGAGGAGCAGAAACCGACCGCTCAAGGAAAAATACAAAGGAGTCAGAAAATTAACTAAATTACCAAATATATATTTAAACAAAAAATATAACCAATAAATAAATAAATAAACACAGATCTTGATGCTTTTTCTCCAAACTGAGGTTGTTCTACGGCAGGTAAGATGTTAGTTAGTGCGAAAGCAATCCCAAGACTTTTTTTTTAATCATTTGATTTATTTATATTTAAAACACTTGAAGTACATTTTAAACATTTAATCAAACAAACATAAAGTACCATTGCAGGTTTAAAAAAAATGGAACGCAAAACAAATAAAAAATAAATGTAGGACTCAGACTGTGGCTGAAATAATCACATTTAAAGTAGAGTCAAAATAAATAAAATAATAAAAATCGAACTTTCAGCTGTACCACTGAGGTAGACGTTGCATTTACAATCATGTCTTGTCTTGCTGCTGGTTTAATAAAGTTATACTGTATTTGTTTTTTTTTTTTTTACCCGTTTGTCTAGTTTGAAAGCATCATTAAGAATTCACAGAGAAAAAAAAGATAGAAAAAAAAAAAAGAATTCACAGAGAAAAGACAAAATACATTTTCTTTACAAATCATAAGGCACCAAATATACAAATGTTTTCTCATGATAAGACTTGAATATGAAGTCAAAGGTAGAGGTGTCCTGTTTTTATAAAACTTGACGACAGTGACATCGATAAAGTGCTCAATAATAAACTACAGTCACTTAAAGAAATATGACTTGATTTGATGAAAAACATATTTTTTACAAAGTACCTTATTCTTCGATTCTTCAAACGTGAGCGGAACAGGAAACCGCAACGAGTTATAAAACGATGACAGTCCAACAGGATTTTGTGTTTTATTATTATTATTATTATTATTATTATTATTTGGGGAAGTGATGAACAGCAGCACGGTGGCACAGTTGGTAGAGCTGTTACTTCTCAGGTCGCTAGTTCAAATCCCGACCCGAGACCTTTCTGGGTGTAGTTTACGCGTCCTCTCCGTGCTGTGTGGGTTTTCTCCGGTTGCTCTAGTTTCAGACTAGGGGTGTAGGAAAAAATCGATTTTTTTAAAGAATCTAGATTCTTAGTCCTGGAGATTCAGAATCGATTCAAAAAGCCCCCAAATCGATTTTTTATTATTATTATTATTTATTTTTACTAAATATTAATCAATATGTTAAAAAAAACAACTGAAGTCTGTATTTTATTTTGAGTTAAAGGTTAATGCACTATGGTAGGCTTAAGTCTGTTTACTTTAAAAAATATATATATATAAATTGAATTATTTGTCTATGATGGACTGGAGACCTGTCCAGGTGTCCCCCGCCTCTCACACAGT
>JARVGV010000474.1:29693328-29703486 GCA_031762435.1 Hypsolebias longignatus
TCCGACCTACGGCAGAATCGAGCTACGAACGGTCCTTAGGTCCGGAACCCGTTCATAGGTCGGGGACAACCTGTATTGTAAAAAATCTTTCTTCGCTTTATAATTATAGGGAACTAAATGTAGATTATTAAAAACTGTTTGAAGTTAGTATACCATCAGGCTGCAATATATCAAAACTGCTGAAAAATATGTTAATCTGAATACTTTCTGTATCGACTTTATGGTTTGTTATTAAATGATTTGGTGAGCATCATATTACAGAATGTAAACATAAGGTCAAAAATGTCATTTTCATCAGACTTTTTTTTTTTTTAACAAAAATTCAACATGTTTAAGAACTTTGCCACCACAAATAATCTTGTTCTTCTCCTTGCAGACATTTGCCTAAAGCAGAACATACCCTGTCAGAGGTTGAGGAAGAAGATGGTTCCCTGCAGAAAAGTTTGCAGGATGGACTGAGGGAGAACTACGTCAACTCCAATTCCTTCAAGCCCCCATTAGCCCGTTCACTGCGCATCAAAGAAGAGCTACTCAGCCAGAAGCACCGCCTTTTGAGTCAGCCCACTGCCCTTTCATTGGCTAACCTAGAGTCAGCTGCTTTGTTAAATCATGGGCAGTCCCACTCCATGCTTAGTCAAAAGGGCAATTCCTCTTTCTGGGGAAGCAAGGCTCACCTTGAAAGCCTGATGAAACTAAAGCAGGCTGGTGGAGCTCTAAGTGACCTCAAAGACCTGCCTACAATCCTAGAGAATCACCACCAAAACCACCATGGAGCCTTCTCCTATAAAAAATCCCTCCACCATCACAGCCACAATCAAGTCTCGAAGGCCCAACATCATCACAATGAGGGCAAGAGAGAGCAGGGCCATTCACCGCCAGTTGACCTAAAAATCCCCCAAGTTCGAGGGATGGATCTTTCCTGGGACTCCCATGCCTCTGAGCTGTATGGTTATGGAACCATGGGGGCAGGGGGAGGTGGCCATGGTGAAAACACCTTAAGTCGGAAACTGAGAGCCATCCTGCCCAAGCAGAACCGCAGAGGAGGCAGTCTTGGAAGTCTGCTGGATGGGGCAGCCGATTATTGGAGCTCTGATTTGGACCACTCCAGTTCTGGGCCAGCGTATTCCATCTCTGATGTGGAAGGAGACCCAAACTCCAAGCAGCCAAGAAAGAAGAGGGGTCGCTATCGTCAATACAACAGTGAGATTCTGGAGGAAGCCATAGCTGTGGTGATGAGTGGGAAGATGAGTGTGTCTAAGGCACAGAACATGTATGGGATCCCACACAGCACCCTTGAGTACAAGGTAAAGGAGCGCATGGGGACGCTGAAGAACCCTCCAAAAAAGAAGCTCAAGCTGATGATGAAAATAGATGCCGGAAGTCAGGATTTTGCCACAGAATCGGAGAACACACCCACTACAACCCCACGCGATGATGGTCTGCCGCTTGCAGCTGCTGAGCTCAAAGACAACGTAAAAGAAGAGGAGGATGAAGATATCAAACCAATCGACTAAACAACTTACACATGTAAACCTCAGTCACACGACCTAAGTAACTTCAAAATGGATGGGGCTTTCTTTGTGCCAATTACTTTGCAGTATCTGGGTGAGCACAAACGCAGGGATAATGTGAGGAGGATTCCTAAAAACAAACTGAAGAAAAATAACCAATCGGAGCGATTTAAACCTGCGTCACTTGAAAGACGCTGAACAAGCATTTGTTTAGCTTTTATATCCAAGAGCTTAACAAATGCAACTAAGAACTAAGTAAAAGACAGCTGATGAAAATGTCTAAAGCATGCTGGTAGCCCCCAGTCCAAACCCAAACACCCCTCTAGTCTGAACTTGACACAGTCATATGTTGCTGCTTATAAATGCAGTTTGGGTTTTGGGCAAATTCAATTTGGGGGAGAAGTTGAGGGGAATGTTGAAAATTTTCAAAAAACGTTGACAGATTAGTCGTTTTATAACTTCCCCAACTCGTGGAAACAAGCTGAAAATTGGTAAGTGTGCTCTGTATTACCTCTGAAGCCACCTCTAAAGATAAATCGCACCGTTGATATTCCTCACCAGGGTTCTGAAACAGACCCATTCTCTTATTGCCAGGTAGCCATGATGCTTTAACTGCAAATCTTTTCTTTACTCCTTAAAATATTGTGCTTATCTCTGTGCAGACGAAAGCAAGATTAACCTGTTCTCTTCTGAGCGAGAGAAGACACACAAAAGTCATTCAGGGATGCATGTTTGTGAGTTTTGTGGACACTACTGACTTCTGTAATCGACTTCTTTTTCCTCTCTTTTTTCTTTTCATTTGTTTTGCTTTCTTTTGCACTACACTTTGGGTCTGGCGCTCACAGACCAGGTTACCTCGGCATTGTTGCCCATGCATCATGCACTTATTATGGTCTGTCTCTGAAGCCCAGTCGTAACCTTGCAATGGGTCAGAGGTGCACATCGCCTCTGAATGCTGATTCATATTCAGATGCAGGACAACCCGAATTCGCCCTCTTTTTTTTTGCCATGGGACAGCTTGAAGGGTACTCTGATTATGGATCAGCTGCTTTTAGGGTGGGATGCTACCTCATGGACCTCCATCAGCCTGACAATGCTGATCCCGAAAAGGCGGAACCACCTTCAGATTGTCCTCCAAATGGTGACAAAGTGAACCTCCCTCCCCCTCCTGGAAGTCTTTATTGGATGACAGCCTTTTAGGACCAGAATGTGAAACTGTGCTGCTATCAGTTCATTATTGAGCTCCTACAAAGGCTTTAGCCCAGGTGGATCAATTTTAGGTTGTACAAAATGTTGCTGATGGTTTTTATTTTTTTTTTATCAAACTAAGCAGGTGCAGCTTAGTTGATCAGTTTTTAAACAGTTCCTCTCTTTCAAACTTCAAAGACAATTGAAAGGCAGTGATGTATTAAACAATGTGCATTTATTGAGGGGTGGTCATTTTGTGAGGGGGTGGGTAATATGCAGTGGGGGGAGGGGTAGTTTATAGGTGGGGGAAAGGCAGATTTTAATATATTATAAGTTATTATGACTGACTATTTAAAAGCCAATCCATAATTCTGGGTGTTTTCTTTTTTCCTCATTTTAACTCAGGGTAACTGAGACAGTGGATGTGGGTTATGAATATGGCGATTTCTTGTTGGACCTATAGTAGACTGAGAGGAGGACAGGACATGCCTCCCACTAATGCTTTGTCTGTGGTAATGCCACATGATTACTATGGCAGTGCCATAGGAAATAGACCTGCTACTGAAACAGAAAGGGCAGAAAAACACTAATGTTGGGTTTGACAACTAAACTCGTGGCGCTGAACTGAAGTAGCACTTTCCAAACATAAGAGGAAAACACAGGAGAGAAATAAAGTGAGAGTTATGCATGTAGTGTAGCTCTTCTTCTGGGGCAAATAGAGCAGAGAGTGATAAGGAGAGCAGAGAGAAGGAATTAAAAAGCTTTAGTCTGGAGATGTTCTGAAAGCTGCAGCTTGGACCCAAACTACACTTTTGTTTTTTGCCCTTCCCAATTACCTCTGCACAAAAGAAGAAAAAAGTTTGACACCTGAAACAAGCGAATTGTGTGTCCTGTTGTCTTGTTGTTCTCCTTCCACTCATATCTACATGCTCTTTGCTCCTGACACTGCCTGGTGCTCACCCAGTCTGTGAGTGTTTTAACACAAGAATTGTAACTTTGCTCAGATGAAATGATTATTCACTCCATTTTGAAATGTATTGTACACTTTATTTATTTGATTTGATTGTTTTTCTTTTAAAAATGGCATGCACCACTTTTTGGGCTGATTTTGGGATTGAACTAATATTATGGTTAGAGTAGTGAGTAATTAAACACAATCTTAAGACAAAGATGTCTAAACTCACCGTATGTCATATTTATGAAATTGGTCACAATCTAAATAGAACTAGAATCATGTACTGCCTATTGTATACAATCTTGATCCTTTTATGTGGTTATTGGTTATCCACATTAATTGCTTGAATTGTTCTATAGAAGACTCCCGCAGGTAGATGAAATAATTCCTGGGGGCACCATGCATGAAATGCATCCAACACTTAATGCGAAGCATGTAAAGTGTCTAAAAGGATGGTGTGCACATTGAGTTGGGTCCAGCGTAGAAACAATGCACTGATCTGAACCCAGTCAAAGTTCTGGTGTTGGCAGAGATGCTCATCCAGCTCTGAATATTTGTTTTACAACACGATTGATGCTGGGCTCCTTCCTTGTTGAAAAAAAGGAGGGAAAGTCCTTTAAGCCTCTTTGTTGGCTTATTTCATGTAACACATGAAGAACAAAATATACATACACAAACGATGTAATTGGCATTTAATGCACAGGTTTGCATGAACAAATTCAAACAGCACTTAGACTGAGTTCCCCTGAGAGGGGCAGTTCCTCCAATGCCAAATAGTATGTGTGAATAATTTACAATAATCTCTAAATAATCTAATGAATTTTCTCTAATTGACCCTTGCTGGCTGTTGGGATTGTAATGTTGTAGCTTGTTTTATAAAAACAATGGGAGGGTGTTTGTAGTCCCACTTCCAGCCTGACCTAATCTACGATGGTGCATGCCATTTGTGGTATCCATATATTTATTTCTTGTCTGATTTTTCTTTGGTTCTTCTGAATGTTTCTTGTCGAGTGGTTAGCAGCTCCACCTGTCTGAAAAATCCCTCACTGAGCTGAGTCTCTGCACTGTTTTCAAGTGTACTTGAGAGATCGTTGCACATCTGTTTCCACCTATATGTAACAAGAATTTTGTGAACTGAAGGCATCTCCCAGATTCAGCATTGACACTTCATTTTTAACAGACTGTTTTTTTATATTCCTGCTCGTATTTGAAGCTGCTTGCATTAGCATTGGTAACGCTGCTGAGTCTACAAGCAGGCGTGCAACAGTAGCCTTCAGTACTGTAAGTGTCTCAGGACTGAGCTCATGATCTGGGCAGCAGAATTGGTCAGCCGGAAAATGGCGCAGACTCAACTACCTACACTATATTTAATGGATGTGTTTCACGGACGGGTGATAGATTAAAGGGAGAAAAGCATGCCAGTGAGGCAACTGAATTCTTATGAGGTTCACAAGACAACTCCTCGTGCAAAGCTCCTTCAACAATACACTCCTTCAAAGGTTAGTGTAAATACAGTAGATGTATTAGATTTTTGTTTTTGGTTTTTTTTTTCCTAAGGGCAAAGACAGATACCGCAGGCTGTTTTATTGTGAACAGATGATTTTGATCTCCTATATACCAACTTTAACATAAGTTTGATTTGACCAAATGCTTGCTGATCTGACTGGTTCTGAACCAGACCATGAACCTGAGCTGACTGGTTCCGAACCAGACCATTAAACTGATCTGACTGGTTCTGAACCAGACCATGAACCTGTAGAAAGTGGTTGACCAACTGTTTAGGCAGCTGCAAGGTATTTCATGAGTGCCTGACATTTCCAGACACTCCAACAATGTCCTCCAATACCAACCTACTGTGTGGGGCCAGTTATTTGAATCGAGTTAGAGTGCCATTCTTTAAAAAAATGGTAAATGGACTGTACTTATATATCAACATTTCCATCTTATCAAGACACTCAAAGCTCTTTACAACACAATCTGTGCCCTCATTTACCCATTCATACAACACTCTACTAGATCTCTACAAAGATAATCAGTGATTTATCACATTCATACAATGATGTGGCTCACACATCGAAGGCAATGAGGGGTTCAGTGTTTTGCCCAGAGACACTTCAGCATGTGACTACTGGTGAAATTGAACCCCCAACTCTCCCATTGGAGGATGACTTCTCTAGCTACTCAGCCACAGCCGCCCCACATTAAAACACAATAATCCATCTGGCGTTTTAATAATGATGGTGGTAGAAAACACGGCCAAGTCTCCACCAACCTACAAACCCATTATAACAAACTTTACAGTTACCTCCATTAGACACCACGGCCATGCTGAAATAGATAACTTACATCAAGATTTAAAAAAAAAGGTTTTGTCACAGGTTAGGAGGAATCACAAAAAAAAAAAAAACCATCCCCTGGATTGACTGGGCCTGACCCGTGCCAGCAGGTTCCCTACAGCATGAATACATTTTCTTCAGGATAAAGCTCAAGCAAGTTTCCCCTTTAATTTTTCACCCGTCTGTAAATGTGGGAAGCAAAAAGCCCAATTTCTATACCTCATCTACAGAACTCTTACTCCTCTGGGTGCCTCGAACTTTAATGTATCCCTTACCTTGGAGCTTGGCAAGGCGTAAGGTGATACCCTGGGAAATATTGTGTCCTCCACGTCCACTGTTCTTTTACTGTCTCTGACATTTTGTTGTTTTCTTTCCTCTCACAAAAAGAGGGGAAAGAGAAAAAGAGACACTTCAAATGTCTGACTGACCAGTATGTGCCACGTAGACATTTTTCAGGTATTTTCTTGCAACTACACGTCTTGGCTGAGCCACAGACTGACAGAGAACAGGGTGCATCTAACTGTTCCTGCTTGTACGCTCTTCTTTTGGTCGTAGAGCTCAAAAACAAAAGTCCAAACATTTTGGGATTTAGTTGTTGGTTTCTCCCTGGAGACACGTTGGGCCCTCCCTGCTCAGAGAAAGAAGAAGGAGTTGTGTTCACTGATTGGGGGGTTCTCTTTGGTTTATCGGTTGTTAGATGTAACGTAACTCCAGGTTGAAACTTGACGGGGATGTATTTTTATTTTTTATTGTCTCACACTGAAAGAAATGAGAGACCCAGAGGGGGTATTTGAAAACAGGTGGATAAGTTAACCTTAATCATATTTCTTCAAAAAAAAAAAAAAAAAAAAAATCCAACCTATTTAAAATCTTTCATGTTGCATTCCACCAAAAATCACAGCGCACACAGGAAAATGTACGTTATGCTGAAATCAAAAACAACTCTACTTCTGAATATGTGTTTTTTTTATTATTTTGGGTTTTGTCCTAGTGTCTATACATTTCTGACTTTTTGTTTTGATCTCAGCTTGGTATTTTATTTGATTAGTATTTTTTTTAATGAATGACTGTCAAAATCATGATAAAAGAAGAAACTAATGTTAAACAACAACTCTGTAACCTCAGTATGTGGACATGGCAGGCCACACCATTTTGTCTCTGAATGGTGCACGATGAGATGGCCTGGCAAGAAGGAAAAAAAAAACATTTATGTTTGCCATGCTCCTCTCTGCAGAGAGGTTTCCTCTGTATCTGGCTGACATTTATACCTCAGGTCCCGTCATTTAAAAGCAGCTGATTGTATAATAGACACAAGAAGAATCAGGATCTTTAGTACAGCTCGTTTCCAGTTTTTTAGATGCAACTAACAGAAGCAGATTTTGGGTAACGGTTGTTTTTGATGTGGTTATTTGTACTCTTGTTACTCCTATATCTAATATGTCTCTTTTTCCTAGAAACACAAAATCTTTGAAAAGCTCCAAGTCAGGTTTTTGGGGAATAACATGCTGTATTCTCTCTAGCACAGAGCTGTGGGGAAGCAGAACGCACACACCGGTAGAGACGTGACGCACCCAGACCAACACACACTCTCCCTCCTCATCAGGTAGCCACAGTTTGTGTGGGTGGGTTTTATGTATAATTATGAAGCGGGACTTTGCCGTGTCTCTTTTAGAAGCAGGTGGGCGTGTTTTGTCCACAGCCTGCAGAACATCAGCCCTGCAGACACATTCTGATCAAACAGGCGAAGCCTCTGTGAAAACCCCCTTTGGTTTGTATTCTTTATGTGAACTTTTCAACAACGACATGTTCTTTGTCTCTGCTTAATGTCAACCTCTAGTTTGTTCAGTTAGAGAAATAAATCTCAGTTTGTCTCCCGAGTTATGAGCGACAACCTGGTGAGGCTCTCCGCTAGACCTGTCACTATAAACAAATCAATTAATCGCATGATAAATTAAAATGAAGTTGATAATTTTCATTTATCGGCTTTATTGTTTCTTCGTGTCTCTCTCTTTCTACTGAAGACACTGGATGACAAAAGGCACAACTTCAGTGTTCTTCACTGACCCCTCCCTTTCTCTTTAAAATCGGTTTTAACCATTCAAAATCACATTTTTGGATCGTTAAAAGCAGCTAAGCTGAGAAGCTAAGCTACGAGCTAAGCTAACAAGCTGACCTCAGGAAACAATCTCTGTCTTGTCAAAGATCCAAAATTCATGGGTGAAACCTGTACCTTCATGTAAAAAGTTGTTTTTCTCTGTAAAAAGAGGCTGAGAACTTGTTTACTGATTTTTTTTAAATTAAAATCTTTGTGTGACAAATGCTATGCTGAAAAGCTTAAACCACACCGAGCGTCTGTCATTTTGAGACTCGAAAAACAGTAAGGAGAGACAGCCCATGTCACGTCAAGGGGCCTCCTTCCCATTTCTCTTAAAGAGACATGCTGCTCGATCCTTGGTTCAAACAGTCTTATACTGCCATCCAGTGGTCAAAAAAATATACTACACTAAAAATAAATTAACCAACATTTCTTCTTAAATTTGACAATAATGACTAATTATTGTAAATTTCAAACAATATTGTTGTTTATCGCAATAATTTCTGAGACAATTAATCGCCCAGCAAAATTTGTTATTGTAACAGACCTACTCTCCACATTCCTGGACTTCTTGTCTTCTCATTATTAAAGGTGCCAATACACATGCACTGAAGCATGCTTATTACTAGGGCTTTAACAGACTACTCGAGTAATCGACACATCGATTCCTAGGACATCTATCAAGTTTTTTTATTTCACGTTGAGTATTCTTAGTGACGTCATCACGTCGCAGTTACACAACAGAAAATTAATCAACTTCCTGTTTAGAGCGCGTTAAACCGGTGTTACACCAAATTCTGTGACCACTGTATATTGTGACCATAGGGGGCGGTGTTGCATGCACTGTTGCAGATGCGGAGTGGTCGACCGCCCCACAGTTTTTAAGTTTCGTTTTTGACGTACCACACGTTTCTTTCACTTTTGCAGCTTAATAATAATAACTAATAGTTTTGGTTTTCCTGTGATTTATCTGCAATATGATAAATGGTAGTCCAGCATAATATACACTCCTAATGTTTTGTTGGCCTTTTTTGTTGTTGTTGTAAATATTAAATAACTTTTTTTGCATTTTTATTTATTGATTTTTTTTTTTTTTATCTTAAGATCCTATGACATCATCAACTACTCGAGTTCTACTCGATCTTTATTACGTTAATGTCGAGTTAAAAATTATGTACTCGTTCAACCCTTTCAAAAAAAGGTGAAACATCTGCGAGCTGGTACAACAAGTGAGTTCTGTTGTGTGCCGTTGTGTCCAGTGAACAGCAGGTACAATAGAGCGCTTAGTTTTTTACATTTAATGCCACAATTCATGGCTAACCGCAGAGAAGACTTCACCTTTAAAGCTAACACTCAGGTTTGTAGCTGGCGTTTTAAAAGTCAGAATATTCAAGAGCCAGCGTCAGAAACAAGAAGAAAGTGGTTAAAAAAGGAGCTGTACCTGCGTTGTTCCAGTGGAACAAGTACTCCCTTCCACTTCCATGACCGGGGATTTGGGAGAGAAGCAAGGAGAACAGCGAGGAGGAGAACACAGCAGCTGCAGCTCTCAGTAAGAAACACGAATATGACTCCAGACCCTGCACTTGTAGATTTGGTGATGGAGTAATGATGAGTGATTTGATAGAAGTTTGTAACTACATACTTTTAAAATGATATTCAGATTCTAACATATGTTTTCTAATCTGTAAAGATGTTTGTATACTCTTACTCTGTAACTTCAGGGCTGATACACCTCTGAAATGTTCTCTGCAGTTTCCTTTAATGTGACACCAGAACTGTTTCACTTCAATTAAACATTTCATTTCCTGAGATGCAATTTATTTTAAAGCATAACTCTCATAAAGAGTTCTCTTTTTTCATTATTATTTTGTGTAAGTAAATATGAACACTTTTTTTTTTTCAGGACAAGCTGCTATACCTTGCACCTGTCAATAATTATACAAGACTCGTTCGAGTCTCAAAATAATAATGATTGAGTTAAACACGGGTTCAATTATTTTTCAGGTTAAAGCATAAATTTTGATGTGTGACCACTAGAATGAATGTGACATGAGACTTGAATTATATTTGATC
>JARVGV010000474.1:29777242-29789884 GCA_031762435.1 Hypsolebias longignatus
AACGAAGTCCAGATGACATGATTCAACCTTTTTTGTTGTTTTATACCTGGATGACTGAGAAAACAAACTTTGTGTACCTGAAGGAATTGATCTATTACACGACTCCAACCTACAAAGATGATCTGACCATCACAACGAGACAGCTGGAACCTGACTGATAAAGTCAACTGTTTGTCATTTGTTAGGTTCATTCAAGCTGTGATAAAAGCCAAAGGTGGTGCAACAAATTACTAATGGCACAATGTTCTTCTACAATGTTTCCTCACAACTGAGTGATTCCATTTTTCCCCTCTATTTGATCAAAAAAAAAAAAAAAAAAAGCAATAATACAAGAATGCTTTTTCTTTTATTGTTCCTTATTGCCAGAGGGCTGGAATATTGTTTTAAATGGTGGCTTTATAGTATGTATGTGAATAGTTTTTTTTTTTTTTTTTTATCACACAAAAGAAAAAACATAAATACATGTAGTGTGAAATAGAACGAAAGCAACTGGGGATCTGTGATAATGTGTCTTTTCTTTTGGATAAATTGGTTCTAATTCCAGTGAACAGAAGCCAACGTGGCCAAACGTGTTTCCAAGTGTCTGTCATCTTGTGCTGTGAATGATTTGAAACAGGGACACAATATACCCGTGATGTGCCGAGTGGAAGTGCAATGGATCTGAGTCACCATGTGGGTGTGCATGTATTAGCACTGAGGGCTGTGACAGAGGTGTGAAGAGACGGAGACTGGCTCAAAGCAAAGACACCAAACTGCTGCAGTTCTCATCTGTGGCTCCACATTCATGTGAGCTAGCAGATTATTGGTATTATTGCATGGTGCTAGAGGCAAAATCCAGACAATAATAATAACTGGGATTATAGTGTTGCCCGTGTCTGTCTGTCAGTGAAATATCTCATGGAGATGAAATTTAATAAAACTCCTATAAGTAATCATTGGATGTACATTTACAATAGATTACTCTTGGCAGTCAACCAAATTTATGTTGGATACCACAAGCAACTTTATAAAACACACACAGTCTATAACTGAGTCAGATTTACAAAAATGGATTTACATTTAGTGTGCTGGTAGCTAACTCAGATCCTGTAGCTAAATATATATATTTTTTTGACAAAATGTAAATAATATTTCCTATTTGTGGATGAAAATGAACTACAGTATAAGTGCTTGCAAAAAATGCCATTTCATTTTAGATCATAAGGTTTGCATGTCTGAACTGGGCAATCGGGCAAAGGTGGGTCATGAAAACATTGTCGTTTGATTGGTTCTGGAGTTTGTGCATGCTCTGATTACAAGTGACTCCTGGAAGCTGATTGGCTTGTAGGTTTGAATCTGTGTGGATCACAAGCTCCCATATAGTAATTATACACACTCTGCATAATAACCAATGCAGACATGTTCCTGTTTTTGATTTTCTACATCTTCCTTATAATCTGTCTGTTTTAGCAACTTTTGACAACTTGTTTGGAAAAAAAAAACTGTACTTCTCTCTTGTGATTGTCTATTGTTGATTGTCCAAGGAAAATCTATTGCTGTATTGTTAATGTTGTCATCATCCTTAGTTTGTAGCCAGGTCTCTCTTGTAAATGAGTCCTCGAGGCTCAATGAGATCAACCTGCCTAAATAAAGGTTGAATGAAAAATAATTATACACACCCTGTATTCACTTCTGCTACAACATCTGTGGACAATTTGGACTCGGTCGAACTTGTGACATGCATGCAATTGACACAAAGAACAATCCTCTTGTTAAGTTACTTATTCCAACAACCATTTGGAAAATTAACCACAATCTTCTGACCATAAATTCATTTGCAAGCATTTCATTCAAAATGTTGAATCAAGTATTAGAGAAATCTGTTTTCTTTTAAATCAGTAAACTTTGTCATTCACAAGAAATACTCCAAATCTGCTCATTGCAAATATTTGGTTCAAACTTTAGCACCAACTCTTGAAGAAATGTTGGTTTGCCAGTTAGCAAAATATCTTGTGAACACCAGAATTAACTTGAATTTTAATGAAACAACTGATAAAGTTTTGGAGTCAGTCCAGTTTAATATTGCCGTCACAACAAATTGACATTAGCCAATATTCAAATGGCTATAGGTCAATTTTATAGATAGCTAAAATGTGACCCCGCTGTAGCTGGGGGGCGTGGGGGGCATTCCCAGTATATGCTGTGCTCTGAGTGTGCCACCTCATAATATCATGATCAAAGTTTGACCACGATGGCCACCACTCTGTCGTGCCACAACATAATATAACTTTAGACTAAAACTCTGGAGTGAAAGTGGCAGGCGACTGTCAGTTTTTGAGGAACACTAGGCCTTAAATTATTTTACAGTAAAGATTAATTATATCTTTACATCAAAGAGTCTATCACTTCATCTGAATATGTCAAACAGTTCCGATTAAACCTAAAAATGTGAACAATTAACTCAAAGGGAGATGACAAAGTGCCATACAATATGAACATAATTGTGTGAATGTTTATGAATCATTCTCACTATTGTGATTAATTTTTCTTCCATATATTTTTCAGCATCTTTCTCGTTCCACAGTTTTTGTGCTATTTCAACACATCATAAATCAAAATGTTCAGCTCTTTCAGGACAATCCTGCTTTGACTTTTGTTTTTGGTGCAACTTTAGCTTTTTGAAATATTTAGCCTTTTCTGACACTTTTTTTTTCTCATAAAAAATGAATTAAGCTCATTTTCCGTTCTTCAAACCTTTAGATCTGTTCACACAACCTTTTACTGCTCCTTTCACATTTTGTTCTGCTTCAGCTTCTTTCAGCTTCCTTGCGCAAATTTAAACTTTTTAAGCTACTTTCAGCTAATTTCATCCTTTTCCCCACTGTTTTGTGCTCCTTTTAGATTATTTCCTTTAACTACAACATTTCCGTGCTTCTTCTAACTTCTTTCTGCTAATTTCAGCTTGCTATGCTCCTTTCTGCTTATTTATACAAGTTTCAGCTTTTTCTGCTATTTCAGCTAGTGTTTGGCTGTTTTTATGCTTGCTTTAACTTTTTCAGCAAATTCCACATATTTTGCACTTGTTTTAACTGTTTTCAACCTAATTCGGCAAACGTGCTCTTTCAACTTCCTTCTGGTAATTTTAGCTTCATTCAGCATTTTTAGCTACTTTTCAGCTGTTTTTGATAATTTCAGCTTTTTTTCAGATGATTTCCACTTATTGTGTTTGTTGCTGCTTCTTTCATCCTAATTTGGGCAACATTGTCCTCTCTCCACTTCCTTCTGGTAATTTAGGCTTTTTTCTACCTTTCCAACTATCGTACTTTTCAGGAATTTTTATTTTTGCTAATTTCAGCTTTTAGAGCTAATTTACAGAGTTTTGTGCTCATTTCTGCTTATTTAAACCAAATTTAGCAAATGTGTGTTCTTTCTGCTTTTTTTCTGCTAACTTAGGCTTGTTCTTCTTTTTCAGAAATACAGTACTTCAGCATCTTTTTTAGGTAATTTCAGTTGTTTTTCAGCAAGTTCTTTAGCAATAAACATTCCCACTGCATTTTTGCAGAAAATGCTATTTCTCTAGTTTTGTTTGACCTTGGCTAAACACACAGCAGCATGCTCATCAAACACCACTGGTGACCAATCAGCTGTCTGCTCGGAGCAGACTGGAGCTTTGTGGAAGCAGGAGCTAAAACTATGATGTACGGTGGTAATTTAAAGTCTGAGAAAACTGTTCAGTTCTGTAAACTTACAGACATAAACCTGTAAAACTGACCAAATAAACAAGCTTGTTTGGGGGTTTTTAAAGGCTAAAATTGAAAAATACAAAACCGGAAAGTTTGACTCTTTTCTTGCCGTAAAAACATTCAAAGAATTGCTTAGAGAACCATGTTGAAATTTATAAATTCTGTCATTAATTTATTTTTAGTTAGTTGAGTGTGATGTGGTAAACATAAAGAAAAACAGCCCAAATGCTGCATGTGCATGAATGCACTTTTATAGTTAGAAAAAGTGTTTGTGTGACTAATGGAACTGTTGGAGCATCAGACCCACACAGGTTACTCCTGACATGTTCTGTATTGTAGAAATGTTCCTTCGGATCTCTTTCTAGCCTGTCAGAATTGCTGAGTCAGTGTTCGTGCATGCATGTGTTTGAAGCGTAGTGTGTGCCAACAGCTTCCTGTGCCTACCTAATTTTTGCATGCATGCTCGGAGTCTCTCCTCAAGATTTGACACTCTGTTGTGGAGCTCCTCGTAGTCATAGGCCCCCATCTCTTCTTGTAGCTCGTTTAGAACTGACGTCACATTTCGGACCTCCTCCTTAAATTGCAATACCAATTTGGCATCGGCTTTGTACTCCTCCAACACTGGTATCAATGGTCTAAGCTCCTCCATTTTCGCTTTTATGGCCTGAAAGGATTAGAATAAGCTCGGTTGAGTGTCAAGCGCATCAGAAGGAGATCCGCTGTCCAGAAAGGAAAGAAAAAGAATAAAAGGACCTGTCTGAGCCTGGCTACACTATCGCTTTCCTACTTCTCCCCTTCTTGTGTCCATGTTCAGTGTTTGTGTAGCCTTGTGCATTTGTGTGTGTGTGTGTCTGACAAACAAACCAGGAGAATACTCTCCACCCGCTGGACGAGCGGAGCGGGAGGCTCCATCCCGGCTCTGAGCAGCCATTAAAAAGCAAGCCCTCGGTACACGGACAACAATTGGGAAAGCTCTTTATTGGTCATCGTTCAAAATGCAACATCGTAGTAAGGGTTACATGCTTTTACATGTCACACACAACAAAGTGTCTCGAATTATACGTCTATAGCTGTACGCAAAGGTTTGCTGAGTAACCAAATATGCATAGACAAAAGCCAGGAAAAAGGAAAATCAAAGTGAGTAACACCAATTAATAATAATAATAATAATAATAATAATAATAATAATAATAATAATAATAATAATAATAATCATTACGCCAGGAAAAATATTTTAAGATGAAAAACTTTAACAGCAGTAACATGCAGGAGTAGATCAGTAGTAGTGGTTGGTTTGGGGAAAGGGTGGGGTCTTTTAATCTTAATGATGCTAAGGGTAAATTAACGGTTTGATGCCCAAATTCTCTCAGTACTGTGGCCCAGTTCAGGGGAATCTGGATTTGACCTGCCTCTTCTTCCCTGTGGCTCTCTTTACATGTCTTATAGTTAGCCCTGCAAGCAAGAAAATGACAGACTGTTGACAGGAGCTGCAGCTGGCTGACCTGACTACAGACACAGAAAGGTGCGCACACTTTGAACAATGAAAGTTATACATGCAACATGGTGATGGCAGCATGACGTTTCTGTGCATGCACAAATGACATGAGCACACACGTGTTAGTGCAAGAAGGCAGTAATGGGTGCTTCCTTATGTGGCAATGGTCAGAACCACGTCCTATTTTTCACAGTTTTACTAACTGAGCACTTAAGATTTGTAGTTGTGGGTAATCAAGACAACACAATCTGTTGTTTTTATTAGAAAGATAACTTTTTTTACTAATTGGTATTTTATAATAAGACTGTACTGTATTATAATATTGAATTGACTGTAAAAATATTATATTTGAATCTGCTTTAAATTGAATCTGGTCATTTTTGTTGTGTATCTCCATGGGACAACTTTAATTTGTACAAAATAAATAACCTGAGTTGAACTGAATTCTTCTTTTAGACATTGCAGTTGACCAATAAACCACAGAAACGTGATGTAAAATGTGGTGCACTGTGACAAGAAAACCACTTGAGAACAGTGGTTCAGGTTTTAATGGGTTAACGGTTTGTTCTGTTAAAACATGAGAAAATCTGTTTTCTCCTCAATCATTCTCTATTGTGTAGTCCCCCAGGGTTCCATTCATGGATCTTTTTTTTTTTCTCATTCATTTACAGTTTAAAATAAATATGTCACATGTTAACATAAATAAAGTTCAGAATGAAAGGGAGTAGTTTAAAAAATTGTAATCTTAATTATCATGCTTCTCCTGGGCTTCATTTAAAAACATCTTTGTTCATTGTTATGCAGACGATACACTGATCTACTTTTTAAGGAAGTGTTAGAACTCTTTTTCCTTTAAACCACTTTCTGATTGTCCTACAGATTTAAACTTTATGTTTGTTTTTGGTGAGGATAAAACTGACATTTTTTTTATTTATTTATATATATTTAGACACAGCCAAACATTTTAGGTTTGGCTGTAAAATGTTCTTGTTGACTACTGAGCCACTTAAGGTGTATCTGTGTGACACTAGACCTTCTGGACCTTTTCGCTCTATTGATCATTTGATTGTACCCAAGCAGAGATGCAGGTTAGTACATCGTGACAACCATGAGCACAACAACGTCTTTATACGACTTCACACTTGTGCTGTTTAATATCAAATCTTAAAACACATTAATATATACAGGTAGTCTCCGAGATATGAACGGGTTCCGGACCTAAGGACCGTTCGTAGCGCGATTCTGCCGTAGGTCGGAGCCGAACGCACATGGTGCCGTATGTCCGCATTTATGGCCTTAAATCAAAACCGAAACTAAAACGGCGATCGGTAACGTATTTTTAAACACGTTTTTTTTCAATGTAAAACAACTTCGAACGGCCGTTTTAATGTTTTTTAATGTGTTTCCAAGCAATTAGCTAACAAAATACCCTAAAAAAAAAAACGAAAAAAATATAAAATGCTGCACAAAAAAGGCAACAAACGGCGCAATGACGTCACTGGGGCTGGAGCCGTAAGTTCGGAGCGCCATAAGTCGATGGCGCCATAAGTCGGAGACCACCTGTATAAACTTCTGCAAATAACGGTAGAAATGTGTCATTTGTTGTTTTTCTTTTTCACTTGTAATTGTTATTTTAGTCAGAGTGAGGATTGATATACTGTTGTTCAAATTTTTCTTTTTTCAAGACAGCATTTATAAAGTGTCTTCATCAAACGTTATTAAAAAAAATGTTCATTACTACATGTTGATTTTTTTAATTTTGGGAAATAACTGAAATAAAAATGTAGCATGATCTCTTATGATATGGTGATTTACTCATTTTCCCCAAGAAGCTCAAATAAACTCATTCACACACACACACACACAACACAGATGACGTGCAAAAACAAACAGATGAGATATGCACGTGACGGAAACTCCCCATGCAAAAACCCTTTTTGATTTGTTTAATCAGAAGTGGGGGAAATCTGCATAACAGAATCCCATAAGCCATAAAATAAAATAAGAGTAAATAAGAGAAAAAAAATTGTTCATCCCTTTTCAAATGAATAGTGACAAATGAAAAATATTATGTAATGTTACCTGCTATTTCTCCTGTTCTTTGGTCTGACTGGCCAAGTGGTTTTAGATGCAAGGACTCCATCGTCGTCTGGAAGATTGGTCTCCCAGATGTCCTCGACCTCATTGGAGAAGAGCATTTCAAGTCACATCTACTCTTTTGCCCTCTGTGGTGGGGCTGCAACCTTCACCGTGTTGTCAGCAAGATCTGGAATGGTCCCAACCAAATTCTGGTTCTCCAGGATTTTCTAAAATGTTCCCAGAACACCCTGATGCATGGTCAGAACGTTCCCAGAACGTTGCCAGTGATTCTGTGATGTAATCACCAAGATCTGGAACAGGGCTTTGGTTCAGGAAAGCTTCTCCCAATCACAATGTCAAATGTTCTTAGAAAACGAAAATCTTTGACTTGTTTTATAAATTTGAGCATCAGAGGTTTTTATAACAAAGTGAGTCAACCAGAAAAAAAAAACACAAAACAAAACACAAAAGTAATTATTTTCCTCCGACATTTAAAAACATAAAAAGATACATTTAATAAGCTTCATAATTATATTTTACATAAGAATGTGTTAGCATGTGTGTTCCACTTCCCTGTTCTAAAACCAGCTGGTTTCAATTCAGTTTATTTATTTATATTCCACCAAGTCACAAGAGAGGTCATCCCAGGCCTCTGAACAGAAACATTCATATCCATCCATCCATCCATCCATCCATCCATCCATCCATCCATCCATCCATCCATCCATCTATCCATCAACTTTTACCTGCTTCTTCCTTTTTGGGTCACGAGGGTCACTGGTGCCCATGTCCAACCATAATCATGCTAGAGGTGGGGTACAGCCAGGACAGGTCTCCAGTCCATCACAAGGACACATAGAGACAAATGAGACAAACAACCATTCACTCTCTCACTCACACCTAGGAACAATTTAGAGTTACCAATCAGTCTAGCATGCATGTTTTATGTCTGTGGGCGGAAACCAGAGCACCCCGAGAAAACCCATGCATGCACGGAGAGAACATGCAAACTCCACCCAGAAAGGTCCCGGGCTGGGTTTTGAACCGGGAGGACTTGCCTGCTGAGAGGTACCAAATGTGCCACCGTGCTGCCCCAGAGCCAAAACACGTCTATGCAAATTCCCTTTCTGAAGATGAACAATGTCTCAACTTCCTAATTGCTCCTTGTTCTAATTCCTCACCTATATCACAGCTTTCTCCGGTGTACCCCTGCTCACAGATGCAGCTCTCTCCATCCTCTGTCTTCTGACACTGGCCATGCAGACACGGCAGCCCCCGGCAGGAACCTGTGGATGCTTCATGGATATTACACAGCGCACCTCCATATCCCGTCTCACAACCACACCTGTAAGTTTGTGTGTCCAACACCACACATACACCCTTCACACACCTTGAAAGAAATGCAGAGAAAGAAACACATAAATACTGAGTATGATTTATAAACTCTATATGGACCATGTTATATTTGAAATGAATAAAGAAGAACTTTCGAGAGAGAAAAATGTTCTCATTCAAGTTCTTGATGGTCAAAATCTAATATTTCTTGTAGCGTCAGAATGAACTGCACTCACTTGTTGCCCTCACATGGGTTGATACCAGTTGCCGTGGTGACAACATCCACTCCACTAAGACCTCCTGTGGTTGGTTGGTCACAGTGTTGTCCTGTCCAACCAGGCTGGCAGCGACACTGGGGACCCTGTAAGACCAGACATAATCTCTTTATCCAATTGTTTGTAAAATAAAAATGCAGAAAAAAGAATTAAAAACTGAGCATAATTGCATATCGTCCAAAAAATAAGCGCTTGAAAATGTGAGAAACAAGCTTTGGCTGCCCCCCAAAATATTGGTCCTGAGAAGGTAGGTGTGTAAACCTGAACAATTTCTAAAAGGGTAACAAAACCCAGACACAAACACAAAATATATTTCATCATAATCACACATAAAGAGACATGACATAAAATGTTGTCTACTGACATGTGAAGCTTACACGAGTCCTGCAGAGTAAGTCACTGTATTTGTACCTGTGCATTGTATGTCTATAGGGTTTGTGGCTTTGTCCCTGATGTTATGTCTTATGTCCACTGGTAATGATCTGTCTGTTATGTAAGTACCTCCTGTTTATTTTGTTGCCCTGTCGGTTCTTTTGTTTTGTTAATAAAGGATTTATTTTTCATGCTGAGTCCTCGCCGGCTTGCCTGCACCACTGGGTTCATCACCATCAGTCTTTTGTGACAGAATGCCTAAACCAAGCATGAACCCAGCAGGCAAGCATTTTCTTTCTGGACTCTATGATGAGGACTATCTGCAGCTCTGCAAAAAGACCCAGTATCAGGTTTGTATCAATGTCGACCCCCAAGTAAGCAGACTGATTCAGTAAAGACAGAGCCAAGAGTACAAAAGGCAAGTGAACTTTTATTTGCAGGTGATTGGTTGACGTCACAGCTGAAAGGAAGGAGGATAAGGTGAGTATGGGTTTTGGTGATGTTTGATAACAGCAATTCCTTGTTATAGAGAATAACGCCTTACTGTTTGTGTTGTAGGTGAAGACCAAGAAGGAGAGGAGAGGTCCTGTGTTTTGCAGGAGATCCAGTCAAGAGGTAATTGGCGGTGGAGAGAGGAGCAGGTTGACCCAGATGTAAATTGTTTGAGGATGATTGTTGAAGGGACACCGGTGATCCACAGGTGGACCCCAGTGAAGAGATGAGGTCCTAGGTAGGACTTGAAGAGACAGGCCGTGGAAGTTCCATTTGGTAGATGATGTCCCAGCACTGAAGAGGTGACTGGCAGGATCTTAAATACACCACCAGGCAGTCCTCCTCAAAGCAGCAGCAGGTGAAGTGAGTTGTTGATAATTAGCTGTGAAAGGAAGAGTGAGTGACAGGCAAAACCCAGGAATCCCACACCCAGAGTTATTTGGACATGGCCACTTCATGTAATCTGTGAGGAAGGTGGGTGGCCACAGAGGACATGTTAAATTTATATATCTGTCTCCCTAGCCTGTTTGACTCCCATGGTATGGAGGAGTTCTTGGACGAGGTGCTGGAGGAAAAGAGCTGTTTGTAGCTGCTCCTCCAACCATCTGCTGCCTTAACTTCCACCAGTTTTAGTCCTCTACCCGAGTCAACCGAGGGATCAGATCCTCACCAAATCCTGTCACCAGAGTCCTCGCCCTGGATGTCAGAGTGGAGGACTGAGCCCAAAGAGGAGCTCTGACCCGCTCCTGGCTCTGAACCACATTGTCTACGCCACAGGAGAGGTCAATGGCAGAAAGGGTCCAGAACCACAGCTCCACAGTCAAACTCAGCTCCACAGTCAGCCTCTGTCTTAGTGCCTGACTCTGTCCCAGTTCCAGTGCCTGACTCTGTCCCAGTCTCTGACTCGGCCCCAGATCCACTGCCTGACTCTGTTTCATTCTTAGACCCAGACTCATCAGTTTCACGTGTCTTCAAGGGGGCTGGTTCTGATGTCCCACCCATGAGTTTCCCTGTGGTGGTTGGGCCAGAAGCCCCATCACTTCCTTGTGTCTCCATAGGGGCTGGTATTGAGTCCCCACCCCTGAGTTTTCCTGTGGAGTTTGGCCCAGAAGCCCCATCACCTCCTCGTGAATCTGTGAGGGCTGGTCCCAACGTGCCACATCTGTGTGTCTCTGTGGGGGTTGGACTAGATGCGTCATCACACCTTTAGTGTTTCAGTGGGGTTCCAGGTGGGCTCCTCTTACTGCTACCCTGCTGTGGAGGTCTAGGCAAGATTCTCTCACTCCAGTTCAGCTACATCCCTGGAGGGTCTCATGGCAGCTGTTTCCCCAGAGGGTCCTATGACAGCTGCATCATTAGAGAGTTCCACAGCAGTATCGCCTTCCACATGGCATGCAGCTCGCAGGGTAGTCTCCATGCTGCACACAGCTCCCAGGGTGGTCTCCACACGGCATGCTGACCCCCGGGGTGGTCTCCATGTCGTATGCAGCCTCCAAGGTGTTCTTCATGCCACATGCAGCCCCCAAGGGGTCCACACCTCGTACAGACTCCACATCTTATCTTGGTTCATCGTCTTGTCCAGGGTCTTTGTCACTTCCTGAGGTCCTTGCTCCGCCTGTGGTTCTTGCTTCTCCTGCCAACGAAGTGTTCGAGCCAGCCTCAGCTTACAAAGAGCTTGAGCCAGGCTCAGCCGATGAAGAGTTCGAGCCAGCCTCAGCCGATACTCACAGAGGTCTCTACGTCGCCTACAGTTCCTGGGGTCTCCTTGCCTCATCCAGGTTATTTGTCTCGGGTCCAGGTTCCTCGCCTCGGGTCCAGGTTCCTCGGCCTTGGTCCTACACTCCGCCCTGGTCCCACGCTACACCCTGTCCTTTGCCTCGGTCCTTTGCCTCAGTTCTTTGCCTTGGTCCTTTGCCTCGCCTTGGCCCTTGGCCTCGCCTTGATCCTTGGCGTCACCTTGGTCCTTCGCCTCACCTTGGTCCTTCGCTTTGCCTTGGCCCTTCGCCTCGCCTTGGCCCTTCACCTCACCTTGGCCCTTTGCCTCATCTAGGCTCCTAGCCTAGTCCAGGCCTCTTGCCTGACCTGTTCCAGTGTTTTAGACATGGCCTGCTTTGGGTCAAGAGACCATCTGAACTTTTTCTTTTCTGGTTTTGTTCCTAGGTTCCCCTTGTGTGTTTCCTCGTGCCCTCTGGCCTGTTTCCCCCTCCTTCCACTCATGTGTTTGAGGGGTGGGCTCCTGGAAGTCTGGAGACGCCTTTTGAGGGGGTGAGAGTACTGTATGATTTGTGGTTTTGTCCCTGTTGTTGTGTGTTATGTCCACTGGTGATGATCTGTCTGTTATGTAAATACTTGCTGTTTATCCATGTTTATTTTGCTGTCCTGTCAGCTCTTTGGCTTTGTTAATAAATTATTTATTTTTCATTATCCTAAGTTCTCACCGGCTTGCCTGCACCACTGAGTTCACCAGCACAAGCTTTTTGTGACAAGGTCACTATGCTTGTACCTCTGTAGTGTTATAATAAGTCACTGTGACTTACACTGCAGAGGTACAAATTTGTAAATGTGCAGTGTAAGTCACTGTGTTTGTACTGTACCTGTGCAGTGTAAATCACTGTGTTTGTACTGTACCTGTGCAGTGTAAATCAGTGTTTGTACTGTACCTGTGCAGTGTGTCACTGTGTTTGTACTGTACCTGTGCAGTGTAAATCACTGTGTTTGTACTGTACATGTGCAGTGTAAATCACTGTGTTTTTACTGTACCTGTGCAGTGTAAATCACTGTGTTTGTACTGTACATGTGCAGTGTAAATCACTGTGTTTGTACTGTACCTGTGCAGTGTAAATCACTGTGTTTGTACTGTACCTGTGCAGTG
>JARVGV010000474.1:29909178-29922373 GCA_031762435.1 Hypsolebias longignatus
GGATGGATGGATGGATGGATGGATGGATGGATGGATGGATGGATGGATGGATGGATGGATGGATGGATGGATTAATTTGTGACATGACCAAAATTTGTGTAGGTGCGTGACTGTTGTATTATGGACTATGGATGCAGATTGAAACCATGCTCTCGCCAAACAAATATTTGCTTGTTGTCTAAGAGGCACACACAATAATTGTTGCTGGTGTTTGTGATAATTTCCATAAGTTCTTAAAAGGTCAATAAGGTGTTTAATTGTGAACTTTACTTCATTTAATGTGCATTCATAGTGCTAATATGTTTTGGGATTGATTTAATGGCAGACACAACGCAAGGCTTAAAGAAACTCAAGTATGTAACATCTGAGTGTGAATGTTCTTTATTTTAGTAGTTTTCATAGTGTTAATTTAAAAAAAAGGAAATAAATTTTAAAAGTAGCAAGTTCGGCTATTATTTTAGAGGAATTGTGCAGCTACAATAAAGAAAACTATTTCCTTTTTACCACCAGCACATTGTAACAATATGCCTTCATTTAATCCAGGTTTTACAATTTAACATTGCTAGAAAACAGCCACCTTTCATTCTTTCTTTAGTTCTACTGATTGGGTTGTATTTTTTATTATCGTTGTTTTTTAATATAATTTCTTCCATTTATTTTTCACTGTATATGATTTTTTAATGATTGTCTACTGTTGTCATCTGTGTTCTTTGTTAAAAACAGGTCTCTCTTGTAAATGAGTCTTCAAGGCTCGATAAGACTAACCTGTGTAAATAAAGGTTGAATTGAAAAAAAATCTACTCACAACAAATTACAGCTTTCCTCAGTGTAGGACATGATGTCTGCTTGAAACAAAACTAAGCTGAAATCGTTTTGTTTTGATTTCATAAATTTATACTTAGATACGTAAAAAAAAGACCCATGTTCAAAAGGAAAGTATACTTTGAAAATATTTTGCTAAGGAATTTGCATGAAGTGTTCATAAAATGATAAAACTGTGCTTTTTCAATAAAAAAGTTCGAGATGATGTAGAGGTAGGGCAGCCGACTTGGAACCAAAAAGTTGCAGTTTGACTCCCAGCCATTCCCACACGTCGTGGTGTCTCTGAGCAAGACACCCAATTTCTAACTGCTCACCAGGCACTTACATAGCTGACCACTGCTCCACCTGGGTGTATCTCAAGTGTGATGGGTTGAATGAAGATAACTAATTTCATCATTGCATGGGAACATACAATGATGATAATGTCAGACTTAGCTTTACTTCCCTCCCTCTCTAAAGCAGGTGTGTCTTTGAATTGAAATGAACAATATGACTAATTAATTCACAATCATTCATAAACTAATCATCACCAATATTTCTCCAAAATGTAAAAGTCAGTAGAAATTGGTCAGCAAGGTAAGTACATGTTGTTCTTTCTCTTCTTATCTGGTGTCACTCTTCATTCTTTCCCATCTGTTTGCACCATTTCTCCTTCATCTTCAGAATCAGAATAAACTTTATTATCATTGCTTCGAGATACAAGAACATTCATGTACAGTTGTCCGAAAGATAGGCAGAGTGCACAAAGCTGCGGCCTTTCTTATTCAGAACAATATTTTGCTTAGATGAGAAAAGGGAAGAAAAACATGAGATGGTATAAAATAAAAGATCTCTCACTCCTTGTCCTAGACAGGGCATGATTTGAGGCATCAAAAGAACTACCACAGCATAGCACATAGACATGATAAATGATACATATAGGCTGGTGAAGACAGTGATTTTTAAAGGAAGGTTGTAGCATAGTCCAGAGCCCCCCTACCCCCTCAGCCATTTCTGCGGTCAAGGCCACAGTTTGGGTCAGGCAGAACATATGAATTGCTGTTTCTGCCTTTTAAAAGTCTCGCTGGTACAGTTGTCTGATGGAAAGTCCAAACAGCTGAATTGATTCCTTAAGCCAAAAGTCACAGCATCCTCCAAGACTATTCCCACCATTCATGGGTGCTGCTAGATAGTCCACAGTCCTAATAACAGCCTGCTCCAGCTCCCTGACGCAGCTCCACATAATTCAGTCTGAATGCTGCCAAGCTTCGACACATCCACGCAAATTTGTAGACAATCCAGATTTCACCAAGCCAAACAGCAAAAAACCAATTGTCATCATGAATCCAATTTGTTTCCCTCAACAGTCCTCCTTACCCTGACTCCTGTCGGGAGAAGTTGATCAATTTTGTTGAGAGACCAGCGGATCAAGTCCTTTGAAATAGGAAGGTATGCAGGGGAAAAAAAGTCTAAGGGTTCCCAGGATGAAAAAGTGCAAGCAGGGAAGCGAGGATAGGGCACCGGGAGACACGTCTGACTTCACCAGAGTACAGGGAGAAAAAATATGTAAAAATTTAACATCTCCCTTACTTCTTTTCACAACTTTAAATAAAAGTACTCCTAACGGTCTTACTGCCATTTCCCTTTTTTGTTCTGTTTGTTTTCCTCATTTATCGTGTTTCTGCCGGTGGCTGAAAACCAAATAAGTCAGATACACAAGCACACACATTCAGGTCTAAGACAACAGTGGACAATCATAAAAATCATGCAAATTGAGAAAACAAATAAAAGAAAATGGTATTAATTTTTTTTTAAAAACAGCTAGATTATAAGGCAGTGAAGAAAACTAAAAACAGGAATATGTCTGCATTGGTTTTTGACAGAAACTTAACAGATGTTTGAAGCCACTTAGAGAGGTCAAGGTCGAGAGCTTCAGATCTTTTTGTAAGATATTCCAGAAAAAATGGAGTGGAGTAGGAGAAGGCCCTTTTGCCTAGTTCAGTCCTCACTGAGGCAACACTGCATGTAATGATGTCTTGAGAGTGCATGCTGCAGCTGCACTCATACAGTGACATGTAGGAGGAGATGTATGAAGGCATATATTTTATTTGTCTCAAAGCAGGCCAGGGACGAGGACCTCAGATGACGAGCCAGGGACAAGGAAATCAGCAGAAGAACCCAGCGGCTTCGGATGTCGTCAGTCCATTAAATGGACATTATCAGTTGTTATCATCTCCATTTGTATCGATCAGACTGTCCCTCCTGTACCTCCTAACAGGTGCAAAGTTAAGTTATTATCGTGATTTTCGCTGTTAAGAGGCAGAGTGTGACGAGTGCAAACCAGGAAGTGGGTTTTTTTCGGCTTACGTCACCCGTTTCCTAAACGTAACCTTACACCTGACCGAGATGCCCAAACCTAAACTTAACTCCCTTACCATTGTGCCTAAACCTAACCAAGATCCGAACCCTAGCACGAGACCCTTTACTCTAAACCTAACCATGCAAAGCTATGTAGCGCTGAGCTAACAACGTAACTTTGAATGTACTAGGAGGTAGAGGAGGGGCATTTCGACTGCTACTTATGGGGCTGATAATAAGTAATAAGGGCCATTGAATGATTGATAACGTTTGAAGCGGGTGCAGAGAAGAACCAGGAGCAGGGATCTCAGCAGACACAAGATATTCTGCAGTTGACTCCAGGTTGTATGCGGCAGGTTCAGGATCTTCAGCTGTAGGAGAGTCAAACGTCAGATCTGCAGCAGATGAGCCAGGGACCAGAGCTGCAGCAGAAGAGCCAGGAATGGGGGACAGGGCTGCAGCAGTAGGAGAAGGGGTCACAGCTGCAGCAGGAGAAGATAGAGTTGGAGCTGCAGCAGGAGAGTCCAGAACCTCTGCAGAGGCAGGGACCAGAAGCTCTGCAGAAGTGAAATCCTCAGGCTGGCAAGAGTGACAAACATCCACTTGGACCTCCTTGCAGTTGGGCAGAACAGAAGAGTCCGCCTGGACCTGAGAAGGCTAGACTGCTCCTCCGGCAAGTGGGGGCATGGGTACCTCTCCCCCAGTACACTCCCTCCTCGCTCTTCCAGCGAGTGAGAGCTGGACTGCTCCTCTGGTGGATATGGGGACCTCCCACCAGCAAAATTTTCCGCCGTTCCTCCAGGAACCGAGGGTTGGGCTGCCGCCTCACCTGAGAAGCTCTGTCCTCCCTATGCTGGATTTGGGGAGGACCAGCGGTTTGTCCCCTCCTCTCTCAGATGATCGTCAGGGACAGACAGGAGGAGAACAAGGAGGAGGTGGGCAGCGGAGTGCATCAGTAGAACACGTAGATGAGGGAAGGAGAGATGGGGAAGCTGAGGATACAGGTTTAATAGCTAGGTGGGTCCCCAAAAACTGATTCTTTCTTCTCTCCTCATTCTCTGTCTCGTTGGGCGGTTTTAACAGGCCAAAAGCTCAATCACATTTATCATCTTTGTGCTGGGTTCAGTGCTTCTCTGGATTATATCATGATCTGCCATCAGGTGTGTTGAACCCAAGTGCAGGAAGATTACAAGGAGGCTTGAGGTAAAAAGATCAACATATTTATTCTAAAAAATAAAATATCAAAATGCTGAAAGGGCAGCTTACTTACTGGTACAGAGAACAGATCAGGGCAGACAGGACGGGAGGCAGACCCTGACACCATAGAAGGACAATCCGGAGACAAACAAGATACAAGGGAGCTGAATATATACACGAGCTGATTGGAACAAATAACAGGCACCTGCAGTGATTAACATTAGACACAGGTGATGCAAGGGCTGAACACAAGGAAGGAAAATGCTGAGAGCTGAATTGGAAACATGAGGCTAAAGACAGACAAAAACACTATAAAGAGAATCTTTTATATAAACGGTTATTCTCAGTATATTCAAATTTATACAGATGCATCAAAAACAACTGAAAAAATAGCTTCTATAATACCAGAATTTCAAATAAAAATAGGAAAACGAATCACCATCGACTTATCAATATACATCCAGGAGAAATGTTAGCAGTTTTATTGGCAGTGCAGTGGGTGGAGGAAGTAAAGCCATTAAAACAATAATCTGTTCAGATTCAGGTTCCACATTATTAAGTTTAAAACACAATCATTCAGACAGTAGACCAGATATATGACTAGAAATATTCCACACTTTATTCAGAAAAAGGATGGGATTAACAATAACATTTTTATGGATACCATCACACATTGGGATAAAAGGAAACGAGACAGCTGATAAGTTGGCAAAGAGGGCGACTCAAAATCAGATCAACTTCACAGTAAAAACAAGTAAATCAGAGGCAAAAAGTATCATCAAACAAAAACTGAAGAAAGAATGGCAGAAAAGATGGGATGAAGAAAGAAAAGGAAGATGGTTTTATAGGATCAAAAAGACTAGGAGAAACGAGAACTGGAAGAAGGAGCAGAAAGGAGGAAAGATTAATAACAAGACTAAGATTTGGACACACGGGTCCTAATTGTTCATTATTTCAAATAAAGAAGCACAACACTGGAAAATGTGAGCACTGCGGACGAGATGAAACATTACAACATGCTTTACTGGAATGTCAAAAATATGAGCCAGAACGAAAATATATAAAGAGAGAGTTTGAAAAGATAAAAGAAAAGTTTAACATAACAGAAGCACTACAACAAAACTTAGAAAGCAAACATACAAATTATAATTAGATATTTTAAGAAAACAAAGTTGATTATTAGAATTTGAAATACATATAGTAGTTTAATCATGCATACACGTAGAATTATCCCATGAAGAATCACACTCCATACCAGTGGTGGCGGTAATGCACACCAACAGTTTTTTGCCAATTGCCATTAAACCTATTAAGAAGAAGAAGAAGAATCTTTCAAAACTACTTAAGGAAAAGCTGTGTTATGGTAGACTCGTTTATTTTTTAAATGCCATTCTAAAAGTGAATTTATAGTATGTCCATTCATGAACTTGTTCTTGTCACACCCATAACTTCTGATCCATTCAAGATAATTTAACAAAACGTCATACACATATGTAACATCACTACAACAAGTGTTGCATACACTTTAAAGGTTTTATGTAGAAAAGGCTGCTGGTGGTGGTCTGGGTCCTGGAGCGAGCCCAATCTGCAGAAATATGTAAGGTTAGTGGACTGACAGTTTCTATGATCAGGCAGGAAAACAGAATGACAGCCACCATTCTCCTTATGCAGGAATGATAAATTGACTGTACTGTTTATATATAGCACCCTTCTATCTTATCAAGACACTCAAAGCTCTTTACACTACAATATGCGCCTCATTTACCCTTTCGTATAGCACTCTACTAGAATTCTGCAAAGACTGAACAAATCATTCTAAAAAGACTAATCAGTGCTTTATCACATTCATACTCTGATGGGACACACATTGGAGGCAATGAGGGGTTCAGTGTCTTGTCAAGATGATGCCAGCCACCTGCCACGAATGCTCTGCTTGTTTTTTGGTATTTTTGCTTTGATGCCTCTGCTCTGCTCGTCTATGACCGCACAACTCTTCTCAGCCTCTGACATGTTAAGTTTCCAGTATCTGGTTTTAGTAATTATTAATCAAGACTACCTCTTCATCTGTCAAACATACTGAACTTGGCCATTAGTTGTTGTCCTGATTAGCATGGCCCTGTCATCAGGCTGTATTCCAGCTACTCTCAAACATGCTGTGGTGTAGCCACTCATGAAGAAGAAAAAAACCTTGGCCCAACACTGCTCTTAAATTACAGACCTATTTCAAAACTACCTTTTTTGTTGAAAATTTTAGAGAAAGTTGTTTTTAATCAACTTAAGAGGTTTTTAACTGCCAACAGCATTGGTGAAAATTTTCAGTCAGGTTTTAAATCAGGCCACAGCACAGAGACAGCCCTTTTAAGTGTTTTTAATGACCTTTTAACTGTTGACGCAGGAAGCTCTGCTGTTTTTGTGCTTTTAGACCTTTCTGTTGCCTTCAATACTGTGGACTACAACATCTTGTCACGACTTGAGCAGGTGTTTCGTATCAAAGACACAATGTTCTCCTGGATTACATCCTACCCTTCTGACAGGAGTTTTTCTGTTCATTTAGGGAAATGTTCTTCATTACCAGCTCCTCTCATCCGTGGGGTCCCTCAAGGGTCTATTTTAGCTCTATTGCTTTTTAATCTGTACAAGTTGCCTTTGGGGTCCATAAAAATAATAAAAAATAAATAAAAAACATCTGTGAAAAAGGAAATTTACTCCCGACCTGCTGCTGTGAATAGGAACAACAAGGTAACAGTGTAACAATGAGCAGAACAGGTCAACAACTCCTCAGGATGAATAGATCAATAACAATAACATCCGCAGTCATGAACTGTGACTGACAATAAATAACTCACTCTGCGTCTGCATGCAGACAGGTGTGAGCCCAAATTGAGGCACCATGGAAAAAATAATAATCATTCTGTCAGAACCCTGAGAACGGAATGCGATGAGTCATGGAGAAAGTGGAGACATCACGTAGAAAAAAATGAATAAATGAACAGGGAGATTACCAAGAAGCTGCCGTGCAAATATCCTCCATTGCCATCCCTCCACGCAGAGTCATGGAGGATGAAATCCCTGTGGTGGAGTGAGCTCTGAGATTCTCTAGAGCATCCAGTCCAGATGAACTATAAGCCTCAGAAATAGCCTCACACAGCCAGTATGAGAGACGCTGAGTGGACAGAGGACGTTCTGCAGAGCTGTCCCTGTAATGCACGAACAGACACTGACAGCAGCGCAGTGCAGCTGTGTGCACCACGTAACAGTATTTTGGTTGGCCTTGTTGCTTTTTAAGTACTCTATAAATAAAATGGTATGGTATGGTTTGGTATGGTAACATGAGAGCGCACACACGAGGCAGAGGAGGCGAGATGTGGCTTCCTCCTCAGAGTTATGATGAGGAGGATAAAAACCATCCAAAGTTATCACTCTTGAGCTGAGTGAGCTTGTGATGCTTTAAGGAGTAAAGGCAGGGTTAGGACGCAGCACAGCCGAACTGCTGTCAGCTTGAATTCTAAGATGAGGGAGCAACAGAGAGAGCAGATAAATCACTCACTCTCTTTGCAGGTGTCAGAGCTAACAGCAGGGCTGTTTTAAATGACAGAAATTTAAGTGGAACCTGATCTAAAGGCTCAAATGGAGCTTTAACCAGAGCATGCAGAACCATCGCTAAATCTCACTGTGGGGCTAGTGGGCACAGGTCTGTGTCTCTGTTCACCTTTCAGAAAACGTTTCATCAGTGGATGGTTGAAGACTGTTCTGTTCCCAAAACCCTCATGACAAGAAGAAATAGCTGCAGCATAAGTTTTAATTGTGCTGAATGCTAATTTTCTATCAGCTGCTGTAGAAATTACAGCATTCAGCCTAAAGGACATGAAATGGCTTCCACGCCTTTCTATGTGCACCAGCGCTGAAAAGCTATCCACTTTGATGTGTACAGTGCTGTGATGGAAGTGGCTCATGCGCCCTGGATCATATGCACCACATCCTGTGGGAGGCCCAACCTCTATAAGCGGATCCGTTCAGCAGCCAATCCGAGAGGTGCTGAACTATTTCTGGGTAGCTCCTGATCACTACTCCTGCCTGGAGGAGCACATCCTCCCTCCATGGCAATTTCCAAAGCCGTCCTGACACCAGTGGTTGCAGGTTCGGGAACCATGGGGCACTTTTGCCCTTGTGAGCTACAGAAATGACCGACAGCTCTTCCTCCCGAACTCAATCCAGGATCCGTGAGATTAATGGAACTGGAGGAAAAGCATAAAGGAGCATTTTTGGTCATGGGCTGTAAACGAAGGCGTCCACCCCTAACAGTGGATCGTCCCATGGGCTCAGTGAGAACCACAGCTGACACTGGGCATTCTCCCATGTGGCAAACAGATCCACTGCTGCTCAGCTGAACCTGCTCCAGATCTACGAGATCAGGTCGGGATGGAGGCTCCAGTCTCAGTGGCAAGGACCACCCCTCAATATGATGTCCGCTCCTCTGTTCAGAACCCCGGGAATGTACACTGCTCTGATGGAGAGCAGGTTTTTTTGTCCAGCACAGCAGGTGTCTCACGACGTGTAACAGCTGGGTTGAGCGCACGCCTCATTGACGATTTATGTAAGCTGCTGCCACTCTATTGTCTATGTGGATCAGAACATGCTGATCCCACAGCAGAGGAGCAAAATGCTGAGTCACTTTCCAGACTATGAGAAGCTCCAGCACATTTATGTGAAGAGACATGTGGTCGGCCACTGTGCTCCCACCGCCTGGAACAGACACTTCCCCCCCCAACTTGACAGCGATGCATCTGTGAACACTGAGACATGTGATGTAGGCCTGCTGATGGGAACTCCCTCTGAGAGGATGAGGGGGTTTCCCCAGTGATTCTGATCAGATCCCATGGAGGGAGGTACAGAGATCATCCATTTCTTCTGGCGCATAGGATCTATGCGCAGGTGGGCGAACCATCTAAGAAGGCGTCTCATGTGAAGCAGGCCCAGTGGAACCATGACGTGAGCCCTGCCATCGTTCCCAGGAGCAGCATGACAGACAGAGCTGTCACTACGCTGTGGGGTTTGACATGGCAGCGCTGAGCTGACAGAGCGTTGGCTCTTGGCTGTGATAATCGGGCTCTCATCAAGGTTGAGTGTAGCTCTACTCCCAGATAAATAATCATCTGGGATGGGAAAACTGAACTTTTTCCCCAGTTTATGGAAAAACCCAGGTTTACCAGCTGTACCGTCAGAGCTTTGATCTGCATGGCTGCTTCCTGTCTGGACTGAGCTAATAAAAGCATTGTCCAGATAAAAGAGGATTCTCATTCTCGCCATGTGCAATGGCTGCAGAGCCATCTCCACGCATTTGGAGAATGTGTGTGGGGCGAGAGAGTAACCGAATGGCAGATGGTTGTACTGATACAGGATCCCCTGGAAGGAGAAACAGAAATTTTCTGTGTTTTGGAATGGTGGGAATATGCATCCTTCAGATCTATGAAGGTGAACCAGTCGTTCTGGTGAACGTTCTCCAGTAGCTGTTTGATTGTCAGCATGTGGAATTGTCTTTGGGAACCAGGAAATAGTGGGAGTAAAACCCTGTGTTTTCTTCTCTGTTGAGAACTCTGGAAATTGTGTTTTTTATTAGGAGTTCCTCTACTTCTGACTGGAGAGATAAGCTATGTTCTGGAGATGACAGAACCATCTCTATAATCCCTCTGAACAGTGGAGGGTGAGCTGCGAACTACAGCATGTAAACCCTGCTGATCAGTCGGTCCATCCAACTGTCCAGTGAACATACTTTGTGTCATGGTTCCCATGAATATCAGCCAAGTTAGAGCCCATGCCACCGTCACCTGTCTTGGAGGCTCTCCGGGGGTGGACCCAAGTGGGGCTCAGACAGAAAGGGCTGTCAGTCTGCCTCTGTGCTGTGATCAGGCTGCAGGCTCACGTCAGGACTGAGGTGAGCCAGCGCGCACTGAGAGGGGGCATCAGTGCTTTTGTGAATGAGACGCCATTTCAGAGGAGGCTGTTGCTGCTGTGAAAAAGAAAATTTACTCCCGCTGCGCAGTGAGTGGCCAGAAGCAGCAGAAAGTAAGACGGGCTCTGACTGAAAGCAAGGGATTTTCCCGGACTCTGTCTGCTGATAAGAATCAGTTTTAGCTGATGTGACAGAACAGCGCTTTGTGAAACTTGCCAAGCTACAGTGCATCCTAAACAGCTGTTTAGAGGTTACAGTCTCTTTCTTTGTGGGGAATATGTGTGTGTGGGGGGGTGGGGGGTGGCGCTGTGAGATCAGTTGATCTGACAGGCAGGTTGGAATCTTTTCGGAATTTGCCCTTTGAGAGATGTTTTTGTTTTATTTCAAAACAAACATCATTAATACCAAACACATTCCTCCCAAGAAGTAATTTCCTGGACTGCCTCCTCCATGGGCCCTGAGGCTGGTTGGTCCAGGATAGTGCTTGTTGATGGCCTTTGGGGAAACACTGGGTCACTGGTTGGCGTGCTGGGAGGGGTTGTTCCCTGGTGGAGGGGGCCCTTGGAGGAGTGGGGCAGTAAGCTGCTGCCACAGCTGTGGAGCACCTCTGCTGCTGTCGCTGGCCACAGCGGTCCCTCCAGCGGCTGGAGGAGTGGGAGGGGTGGAGGTCAGGCTGTGGCATCAGCAGGTGGCGTACCGCCTCTGAGACTTCCTCAGTCCGCTGTAACTTCTCTAGGATGGTCTTGAAGTTGGCCCCGAACAGTGCATCTGGGGTGACAGCAGGTCCTTCTGAAATTCTCGGGCATGGATGATGAGAGGCAGAGCCAGATGGTCCTATGAACCATGGTCAACCAGGTGGTGACGCGGGATAAACAAACTGCAGAGATGGCGCACAGGTTGAGGATGATGTTGGCGGCTTTGCAGAGGGAGCTCTTTGTCTCCTTCAGCAAGTCTGCTCCCTCCAGCCTCTTTGAGATGCTGAAAACCATCAGGGCGACGTTGTTATTTGCCGCAGCTGACTGGAAGGAACACTGATGGGCTTGGTTGGTGAACTTTGTAATCAGCTGATTGTGCTTCCCTGGAGGGACAGATCGCTGGTCCATCCTGGAAGACTTTGCCCTGAATGCCTTGACTCCAGAGGGGGAACTGAGGGAAACTCCGCTCTGTAAACCTCTCCACTCTGGTGATGGAGGTGAAGGTGGAGACGGATGGGTTCAACTTGCTGGGCCCACCTGCAGCCTCGTTCCAGTATGATGTCACAGCTGGAAAGTGGGGCCGGATCAGGTCAGGGTGACGAGCTGGGGCAGAGCCAAACCGTTCTGCCAGATCATCCGACTGGGGCAGGAGAGGGAGAGGGACGCAGAGTCCCTTTGCACTAGCGGCATCCTGGATTATGCCAGGCAGTTCCAGGAGGTGAGTGCCAACAGCTGGAAGCAGAGTGGTCACTGACATAGGAAGACCCTAGATGGCTGAACATCTGCTCGGCCATCCTTCTTCCACCATCACGCTTTCCAGGTGGGAAGAAGCAGCGGGACTGCTGCTAGCATTACCTTTCCCGGAGAAATTATCCAATTCACTGTGTGGCTCTGCAATGAAAAAGGCAATGGTGTCATCCAGCAAGTAGTGCTCCACAACGGGAAAAACCTCCTCAGCATTAGCCTTGAAAAAGGCTGCTCATATCTGGCTCTCTTCGAGACGGAGGAGCTCACAGGGACAGCAGGAGGTGACAAGGTTGTCATGGCGGGACCCAGGCATTCTTTGCAGATGTTGTGCCGATCAAAGCCCATAATGTAGCCAGTCTGGTTGGACGGGCACAGACAGATGGTGCTGGTGTTAGTGCTGGACATCTTATCCTCTTCTTCGCTCTTTAGACAGTGCTTGCTGGCTGAAGAAAAAATGGGAGCCGATTGTCCGGTCTCACCGTAATGCATATGAACCGGGGGTGGGGCCCACACAGCCAGTGGGCACGGACTAAAGTTTTCAGTGCTGCGCTATGCGCAATGTGATAAACCCACTAGCAATAGCCTTAAAGGGCGAAGCCTATACAAAACAGAGCTGTTCAGCAGTTGATCCCTCTTTAAATTACTTCAGCTTGGAAAAATGTGTTTTAGTCCCCATACACAAGAGAACAACATTTTGTGATTGTTTTATTGTTTCAGCCCTACAGTGGGGGCCAAGATGGTATAGAGACAGGGCAGCCGACTCGGGGCCCAAAAGTGCCAGGTTCGATCCCCAGTCATTGCACATCTTGTGGTGGGTCTGAGCAGGACACTTTATCCCCAAAATGCTCCCTGGGCACTTTCAATAGCTGCACACTGCACCACCTGGTAGTGGATGGGTTGAATGCGGATCCAATTTTGCCATTTTATGGGAACATACATTGATGACAATACATAACACATTATTATTATTAAGTCTACACAAAAACACTATTTTAGGAGCACCTTAAATAGTAATTTCTAAATCAGGTTTCATGGTGAGAAACACCATCATTTGGATCTCATGTAAACAAACTAAACACAACTTTTCAAAAGCGATGATGTCATTGATTCCCCTTCAGCCTAACCTGTGACCTCAGTGATGACAGATAATTACAGCAAAATGTTTGTATCCACTATAATGTCAGTAAGCTTCATTTTGGAATCAGTCATAACTCTATTGCATGTTTACAACTGGTTCAAAATGCTGTAGCACATGCGTGTGTTTTCTCTGGGTACTCCAGTTTCCTCCCACAGACCAAAAACATGTATGTTAGACTGATTGGTAAATGAGGGTGAGAGGAGCTGCAATGAGCTGCTGCTGAAGAAAAACTAAAAAACCTGTGCGTAAGTATTATGATAAAGCTTTGGTAAGTCAATATTTACTTATTTAAATAAAATTTATATAAAT
>JARVGV010000474.1:30165347-30176362 GCA_031762435.1 Hypsolebias longignatus
TTTTACTAGAGTACATTTTTGACTGTTTATTTGTACTTTTACTTAAGTACAGTGTTTGAGTACTTTCTCCACCACTGGGCACAGATTATTCAAAGTAGTGTAAAGCGCTTTGAGTTTCTTGATAAGATAGAAAGGCGCTATATAAGTACAGTCTATTTACCATTTACAATAGCAGGGGGCCCAACACACTGTGGCATGTGGATTCTTATGATAAACTGAAGCCATATGACATAGTAATTAATGGCTGCCTTGATGGATTTAGTAGTCACATAATGTGAATGGAGGCATATTTCACAAACAGTGACTCAAAAGTGATTGCAGACTATGTCATAAACACAGCATTGGAGGCTGTCCACAGCAGGTGAGACGACCCAGGAACGGAAAATGGACATGTCAAAGATATTTAATAATCAAATCTAATATTATGACTTAATTCTCATATTATTTAAATTTTATTCTCATACGGCTTTATTCTCGTAATACTACAACTTTATTCTCATCATACTACGACTTTATTGTCATAATACTATGACTTTGTCATAGTACTATGACTTTATTCTCATATTATGACTTTATTGTCATAATACTATGACTTTATTCTCATAGTATTATGACTTTATTCTCATATTATGACTTTATTGTCATAATACTACAACTTTATTCTCATAACTCTACAACTTTATTCTCATATTATGACTTTATTCTCATAATACTATGACTTTATTCTCATAATACTGACTTTATTCTGATAATACTACAACTTTATTCTCATACTATTATGACTTTATTCTCATAATACTACAACTTTATTATCATAATGTTATGATTTTATTGTTGTACAACTTTATTCTCATAATGTTATGACTTTATTGTTGTACAACTTTATTCTCAATACTATGACTTTATTCTCATAATTTTATTACTTTTTCCTGTAATGTAATTTTTTTCTTAGCGTGGCCCTAATACTCCATCGTATTAATTAGCTTCAGAGTGAATATAAAAAGATTTCAAAGAAAATATAATAAATTTAAAAATAAAAAGTACATAAAGAAGTATTTCAAACATATAGTGTTTGTCATCTGCCTGAGAAAACAAGACCTCAAGTATCTTTAGAGGGATTCTGGAAAAAAAAAAAAAAAACGTGAATGAAGTGGGACTCCTGCGATAGCTGCTGCTGTATGTATCGTCTATACCTCAAAGCCGTTCACTCCCAATTTAGGCTACGTAACAATCCCCGGTGAACCTACGAATGTTCACGCATCAGAGATTTTCAAATCGTACGTGGTGCTGAGCTGGAAGCCTCCCAGCCCCCGCGGACGTGCTCCGCTGTGGTACATCATTGAAAAGGTGCGTCTTTACCTTTAGTATCTACTGCCATCAGCAGAATTTTGTAAACTCTATGCTGCGATATAAAATTGAACCATGTAATAACTGGTTAAACACTATTTTCTCCATACCATGCTGATATGGAATATAAAGGACAGAGCCAATAATGATGACAGAAAAATATCTTGAAGATGTTTTCTGGTTTAATTTACTCATAAATTTCCTCAAACTCTAGATTTAACTTTTTGAGATCCTCCTTAAGAATATAAAGAATATAAAAATCAATTATTTTCTCAGTTTGTGTTTGTTATTGTTCGCGTTTTCATAGAGCGCTCTACTTTTTGTACACCCCCATCCCCAACTCTCCCGCAGTGCTTAGCAGGCACTGGAGCGTGGCAGCGGATCAGCACAGCGGTCAAACTGTGCTCCCCTCGTTACCCTGTTTTTGATTTGCAAGATGGGCAAAAGTACCAGTTCCGAGTCTATTCAGTCAACATGTATGGCTCCAGCGAGGCCTCGGCGCCCTCTGAGCCCATCCAAAAGGTTGATGAATATGGTAAGAGCATTTGTCCCAATGTTTGATTAGCTTTGAGAGAACACAGGCGCAGACAATCTTGATTAGTTTGGTTCTAATAAACTTTAAATATAGAAATCCAACATTACAATGTTCAGGACAATTAATAGTGGAATTCATGATTTGTTTCCTTTAAAGTTCTGCAAGATCTCCAAGTATTTTCTTTGAACTGGTTTGAGTTGAGTAAATCTTTGATATGTTCCAAGAAAAGCTCAAATCAATGTGTTTTAGAGACTTGAGTGGACATTTTCTTGATTTTCATTTGTAACTCTTTGATTTTTTCTGTCAGAAGAAGAATCTGATCCAAAGAAAACAGGAAAACCTGCAGATTTGAGAGTAAAGCATGACATTTTAATTTGTTTTCCCCAAATTTGGTGTCTCTTCTGTTTCACTCTGATTTTAGATCTTATCAGAAAAAGGTGATCCTCCTTACAGGGTGTTTGTGCTTATCTTATTTAATGTTCTGTATTTCAAACAAACATTTAAAACTCACACTTTGTTAAAAGTGGCTTTATGTTGCAGGTACTGAGCTGCCGGTCGGTACGTACAGATCTATAATACTTGAAACACTTTGTAAAGACACTGATGTACTTTGCTAGAATGCCACAAATGAATTCAGTCTTTTGCCGTCTGTAGATGTGTTCTAACTTGCAGGATGAAGCCAGTATTTCACTGGGCTGCAGCCAGCAGGCGAACAGCTTTAAGAAATCATGTGCACAGCCTAGAATACAGTTTTTAAAGTCATGGACACAAAAAAACCCCGATTTTCAAAACTCACCAGTCTGGAAACTTAATCACAATCACTCAGATTTCACTGGGACTACAACATGGACTCACCTTTTTTCTTGCAGTTTTGAGTTGTCATCAAGAGTTGCTGCCATGTGAGAAACTGGCCTTACAGCACATGAACACGAGGTGTTGAAAAATCACTTGATGGTTGCACATAATGAACAGTCACAGCTTGTGTTTTATTTAAAATAAATCACAAAAACACTTTACAAACTTTAATTTCTTAAAAATGACTCTCCAACAAGTCAGTTGTCTTGTGGCTTAGATCAGGATGTCCGATCCTGGCCCTCACTGTCCTGCATGATTTAGAGTTTTCTTTGCAACAACAACACTGCAGATCTGAATTAATAGGTGATTAATGGGCTTCTGCAGAGCAGGAAGAGGTCATTTAACCGTTGAATCAGGTGTGTTGGAGCCAGTGGCGGCTGGTGGAGTTTTCTCAGCGGGGAGGGGTGGGGTGGAGGGGATAAGTGTGTGGAGTGGAAATGTCCATTGTTTCATCAGCCTGGATGGAGACAAAGTCTGCACTTCTGATTTATTCAATGATGCACTCAATCAAAACTGACAGCATGCAATCAAGGAGTTCATTCTGCACAGTCTTAGATGTTCCCTTAAACACAGTGGCAGTCTGCAGGTGTTCATGTAGAACTGCATCCAGTGATGCTACACAATCCACCAATCCTCTAACACCCAGATTTTCTGAGCTTTTACTTTCATCATGGCCACGCAGGGCAAATTCAAATGCACCACAAAACTTGACACAGTCTTTTATTTTTTTGATAGAATGTGCCTGATTTTGTCAACCTCCTCAATGTGCTTATGGATCCCTGCCCTGTAGCCTTCATCAAGCTGAGATGAAATGTGTATTTTCCCAAACATGGCTAGTCGCAGTTAATTTTCCATGTGGATCCCAGATTTTTCATGCTTATTTGCCTTTTTTTTAATGCTTTAAATCAGTCACACCTGTCTTAATCCATGCTGGGTCTAATCCTGATGTTTGACAAAGGAGCCAGGGAAAGCAGAATGAACCATTAGCCTTGCTACATGCAGTTACCCAAGCCTTGCTGCTAAACCAGGTCCTGGATATAGACTGAGTGTACTGTCTCCCTCTGTCTTTAGACTGCTGGTTATATTCGGCCCACCGCGGGAGGGTGATGATATGCAAATAAAGCTGCGTTCAGCTCTGGGCACAGCAGAGGTGCGCCCAGAATAGTCCTTTCTCTTGTATTGAAGAGGAGCTTCTGCTCATGTGCAACTTTTAACGAGAATCTATGGGCAAAGATTTTTGCCCCCAAGGGCAGAAATATGTCACCAGACAATGTTGATGAACAAAACAACTTTACTCATCATTAACTATAAAACATTTATCTTACACAACTAAAATAATATATACATATTATGAAATATTTTTATTTTATAATTTAATTTTTATTTATTTTTTAATGTCTTATTCAAGGTAATGTAGTGAATGATGAGTGGTGGAGAGGCACCCTTGCACCCTCTATTGGCCAGTCGCCACTGGTTGGAGCAGATAAACCTTTGAAACGTGCAGGATAGTGCTCCTCAAGGACTAGGATTCATCAGAATGTTTTGCTCTTCATTGTTTTTAACTTGTTTTAAGAACTTGTGTTTTAATGTAATTTAAACGTTTATGAATCAGTGTCTTCACCATAAATGGCATTTTGAAGCCATTATTTTGAAATAACAAAAGTGAAAACTTGATTGGTCTTGTTGTTTTTTATTTTTATTTTATTTCTACAGGCGTCCCTTCAGCTCCTGGTCAGGTTGTAGCCACCAGAAACACCAAGTCATCTGTTTTTGTTCAATGGGAAGCTCCCAAACATCAGAAAAACCTCATGGGATATTACATTGATGGCCGCGCTGTTGGATCCAAAGAGTGGTTTGCTTGTAACCACAAACCCTTCAAACATAACCGGTGAGAAAAATACTGGAATACTGATGACATTTTAATGACCTGACGAATATTATATGGAGATGAAACATTCATGTAAACTTATGAGTGAGTTGAGCTTTTTCTTGGTGTTTTTAGGCCTTTGTCTGTTTGTTTGTTTGTTTGTTTGTTTGAATTGCACATATCAATAATGAGGCATTACTACATTGTTTACTTAAAAGCTGTTGTTAAGGCAAGATGCACAAAACACGAGAATATAAAATTACAGACAAACAAATTTGTATATATAAAAAACCGAAGAGAAACAATGCACAACACTAAGGAAAATATTTTTGATAATTCATTTAGGCAGGCAGCAGGAAACTAAAACCCCTAAATGTAATAAATAAAACTGAGAGCTCTGGCAATTTGACTCTTAGGCCTGTTTTGTTTGGTTTTACATAATCATTGTTTGTTTCTGGTGACTGGCTGACATGAGGTCAGCTTTGAAGCCTTTGTTCACATTTGGTGGTAAAATTTGGAGTCAAACGATTTGTCATCTGTTGTCATTTACCCCTTGTACCTTTTTTAGTGTGTTGAAATGTGCACAACTATGCAGACAACTGAACTATGTCATTGTTTTGACATTGACATGGTTCAGAGTCACTTAATTCACATTTTGTTCAGTATTTTCTTGATGAGCTTTAGGTCATAGCTGTCAAAATGAAAAAGAAATTAAGGCTTTTTGATTTTTCTTTTTTTTCTAACACCATGTCTACAAAATTTAATTATCGTACTGTAAACTGTAAAGGCTACTCAAACGCCTTTGGATTTTTGAAAAAAAAAAAATAAAAATTGCATTACAAAACAACAAATAAGTATTCCAGTTAAATTTGACAATCAGTTATGATCAGTTATTGAAATTAGAGTTGAGAATATCACCTTGTTAGAGTTAGATATCAACTTTAAGGATATCTAATCTTAGATATTCTCAGCTTATTAGAAGTGAGAATATTTTAGCACAGCTTTTATGATCTTAGCCCCAACTTTTGCTTTATCGCTCTCCACTGCTCAGTTTCCTCCAGAATGATTCTACATCCGTCAACTCTTGTCTTTACAGCTTTTAGTTTCATTTTCTTTTCAGAAGAGAGAACTTCCCAGTTTTACATTCAGCTTGGTGTCCCTGGTCCTATTGTTCTCCCTGTTTACATCTGAGGATAATTTTACTGACTTGATAGCTATTGTGTGACAAGACAGTTCGAAGTGTACTTGTCGATCAGCTTGATTAAAATATTTTCGCTACGTCGGTACGTGCACGCGATGATATTTTAATCAAGCTGAATTGAACATTTATAAAGGTAAAGTTCAGCTCAGACACACCTGCTATAATATCAACCAACAAATATATTTTTTAGCTGTTTATTTTGCTAAATTTTAAAGAGATGCACAGTTTCATTGCGCTGCGTGCGCACGTTACTCTCAAAGCTAAACTGATTATATCAAGTTGATTTGAACACATACGTGCATTTATTAAGGAAAGGTTGAGCTAAGATACACTCTTACTAAGTTCAGCTTCCAAAACAATCACTTAGATCATCACTAAAATTGCTACATTCATCTGATTCTATATGCTCCGCTATTATTATATTCAATGCGCGTTGGAGCAGAGATAACCAATCCTACGTCACAGATGATGTATGCCAAGTTCACGGATTTCCAGTGACGACACCAGAGCGCCAAGTTCAAAATGACTTTAAAATTTGGTTTGTTAGTTGCTGGGACTCATCCTCACACAAGCAGCATCACATCTCATGAGAACTCCGACTACTGAGCTTGCATCTAATTTAAGGTTTGACCAAAAACAGCTTTAACCCCATCTGTTCTTCAGATTTTATAAAATTAACACTGTCACAAAAGGCAATGTGCAATCTTCAATGAATGCTAGGCCTTTAATATTTATCAGTATTTTCAGTATACGTTTATGGCTATGATCTCGTACCTTTGTCAGGATTGTTGTTGAACCTTTTCCACGACTGAGGCTGACTGGGGATTGAACTCACAGGATGTTAAAATGTACTTAACGTTTGTTTAGCCCCGATTTCTGGAGGTCAGCACGGTAAATGAATGCCCATGTGTGTTTACAATAGATGCACAACTATTAGCTTCCATTATCTCACATTCACACCTGATGGGATTACTGTTGCTCACTTAGTTTTACAAGAAGCAATAAGTAAATAAATAAATAAATAATAAAGAAAGAAACATGCACAAAGGAAGTGAATTAGCAGCTAAAGCACTTATCAGGCAGGGTAGTTGCTCCCAGCGGTGCTGCCATGCTGCCAGCATTGTGAGTGAAACAATGAACTTCCAGAGATGGATTGTGGGAGATATAACGTGGGAACCATTGTTGCACTTTCTAGCACTCACACTTCTGTCCTGAGCAGGAAAATAACAACCACAGTTATGCATACATTTTTCCCACACACATTTGCTCTCAGAGTACAATGTTGCTTCTTATTACTTGCAGCTTGTTTGTCAGGACATCATGGTAACACAAACCAGCACAGAAAATCACAAACTGCATCAGATTTTATGCACCTTTTAACCCGTTTTAGTCCAAACTGTGACCACATTGTTACACAGTCACCCAGAACAAACTCAGCAATACAACATGTGTGTAGGAAGTGCAGAAAGTATTTCTTTATCCTTTATAACAAGCTCTAAAATGAACGTGTTTTTATTTATTAAGGTTTTTTTAATCATTGATTAATTCTGTATTGCAACTGTCAGCACACTGACTGTGTGATGCATTTAGTCAATTAGTTTCCTGTACTGTTATAATACAAACTCAAAATACTGTACGGCCATTGCCCATATTCTTTACAATGTGAAATGATTTAATCACAGTTGGTATACTTGTGACTACAAATGTTCAGACACACAAATGAATAAAGGAATATTCTCAATAAATTAAAGTCATTGAGAGAAAAAGTGAACTTCCTGACACAGATCTTTGTTGTATTCCGGTTTACCTGCTTGTTCTGCTGCAAAAGTACAAATACTGTACAGGTAGTCCTCGACTTACGACGTAGATCCGTTCACACGTGGCATTGTAAACTGAATTTGACGTAAGTTGGAACGTACGTAAATACATGTGATGTACCTGTTTTACCAAGCGCGTAAACCAATTTTTGATGTAATTCCATGGTGATGGTCTTCCTTTTCCTCGATGCACTGCCATCAGAAGAGTCCTCCTTGCATTGGGGAGCCATAATGAAGGGCTAATGAAGAGCTAATGGCCTACTGGGATGCTAGTGACGCCGTCCTCCTCCTTACAGTACTGTATTCTTCCACCACTGCGCCGCCACGTTTAACGTCGTAAAACCGTCGTAAAGCTGATGTAAAACCGAAGTAACCGCGTAACGTGAATAAGGGAGATGCGTCGTAACGTCATAAGACTAGACCGTCGTAACCCGAGGACTACCTGTTTTGCATTCATACAAAAACAGTACATACAGGTTTTAGAAAAACGTGCTTTCATCCAGACAGGAAGTTTTTTTGGACAAGGACTTTTTCAGCAAATCAATTTTTTTCAAACTCAGAAATGCAATAAGTCCTCAGGCTTTAGGTCATACAAGTCCTTTGGGATTCATCCAATCCATTATCTTTACTCACTCTTTTCGTTTCTGGTCACGGGTGCTCATATCCATCAGTCACTGTGCGAGAGGCGGGGGACACCCTGGACAGGTCTCCAGTCCATCACAGGGACACATAGAGACAAACAAGGCAAACAACCATTCACTCTCTCACTCACACCTAGGGACAATTTAAAGTTACCAATCAGACTACCGGTAACATGCATGTTTTTTGTCTGTGGGATGAAACCGGAGTACCCCAAGAAAACCCACACATGCATGGACAGAACATGCAAACTCCACCCAGGAAGGTTCTGGGCCGGGATTTGTTCCAATTCACTGTGTCTCATGGTGGCTCAAATCAGCACAATGCTTTCTCTCTTACCCCCCAAGCTCACAGGATTGACAGACTGTATTGCCAAGTCCCCTCTTTGCACCACAATGGGAGACGACAACAAAGTAGAAGATAGAAAAAAATGTTGATCTGAACACTGAACACACATCTATGCTCAAGCTTGTTGCTAATATAACATAACACCATGGTAAAACTATACTTTAGTCTTTTTATTTTACTTTGCACAAAGTGGCTTCAGTGGTTTTGGTAGTTTTCAATAATAAAAAGTGTTGGTGTATAGACTAAATCAAAGAAAATGTTTTTCAGACATTACTCTGACATGACTCTGACTTACCAACGTCTTGTTCTTTCAGGAGAAAACTAAGATTTTCCCAGCAGTCCCTGCAGAGCAGAGACGACCAATCAGAGTCCTCTCCCTGTTTGATGGCATTGCCACTGGTGAGTTTTGTAACAAAGCTGTAGTGTGACAGGAAACCCATGTCAGTGTTATGAATTTAAGCATTTCATCCACAATGCAGAAGAATATATTTACTTTGATCAAAGTAGGCACTGACACACTAACATTTATTTTTCGAGCGTAATGGGAAGATTTGTAACGTTTCTTAGGTTGAACAGGTTTCATTGTCCAGTTGACATGCAAGGGCCTAGAGAAAGAAAACTTAGGAATGTGTTTCTTTAGGCATTTTTTATTTTTTTTAATTTTTTTTGTGAACTGGGAGACGGGGTCGTTTTTCAGGCCCTGTAGAGCCAGAGCAAGAGCTATGTCCATATCCTCAACATAAATTCAAGCTTGTTCCCGGTGCCAGTTGGACACTGCCACATCTGCACTCTGTCTCCAAATGTCACCCGTCGTGGAGTAAAAAGGGGAAATTGGAAATACCCTCTGTCCATCTATCTGTCCGTCCATTCATGTTGTGGTGCAATTACTTAAAAGATAAGTGAGGTACGGACTTCCATTTTTGTCTGTGTCAGCATCTAGGCGTAAGAAATTTTCCTTTCAAAAATTGGATTTCCATGTTAAAATGGATAAAATTGCTCCCTCCACTCTCCAAGCTCCATCACTCTGTGCTGCCTTAGACAAGGAAAAAAAAAAACTCTGTTCTTCTACTCAGTGTAACTCCTACCCACTTGAATACCTTGCACCAAACACATTAAGGTTTTCTTCAATTTCCTGTTCAGTTCCAGACCAGAAAAGCACTCATCCTGAAAACTACAAATATTCACTATTCCACTCCCTCAGAGTCAAGAGACATCAGCGTACCGATTGTCCTTTTTATGATGTTCATGGACTGGCTCTCCACAGGTATGGGACAGAGGTTACAGAAGGCCAGCTTGTGATTGAGATGTCACAGGTTCAAATCTTTTGACAGTTATAAAAAATCTGGGTGGGAAAGGTGATGCACCCACACTTGCCTCCACCCTCATTTGCCCCACTCTGGGCTTGAGCAAGGCCCTTAATCCCCCAGCTGCTCTCTGAGCACCTAAGAAAAGGTAGAGAAAAATGGCGGACGGTTTGTTTTGGAAAGACTCCACAAACTCCTCCCTCCGACCAGTCAGTGACCGACAGTGTTTTTGACGTCACGGCATGGCTCGCTTGGACCCCTTGAGAAGCAGGGCGAGAATTATTGGGTAGAGCAGGTCCGAAGTACTAGTGGAAAAGACCTCAAACACGGGTAGAGCCGGACCTATCTGACCCTCGCCGAGCCAGTGGAAAAGGGGCATCAGGTGATCAGTTGTTCAGGCAGGAAGCGGGTCAGACGTGAATTCTCTCACTCTGTTGAACCCTGAAGAAAGGAGCAGCTGAAAATGAAAAATATAAAGACCAGATCTAAACGACGGGCAGTCTTGGAGAGGAAGGTGTTTGTTTGGGTACTTCAGGATCTTGTCTCTTGCTATTTGCAGATGATGTGGTTCTGTTGGCGTCCTCCACAGACAAGAGGAAGAAGATGGGTAGATAGAGTGCAAAGGGGAAATGTTTACTTTGCATTTAGTTTCCATCAAACCATTTACAAGTAGCAATAGTAGACATAATTTTATTTTTCATTTGAATGTAAATGAACAGGAACATGGATAACAGGTGCAGATCCAGATTGTAGATAAAATTATGCACAGTGTGGGCACAGATGTCTTCTTCACTTAAAAGCATGTTTACCTACTGTAGTAACAGTGAAGCTGGCAGCTCACTGTGTTCTGTTGACCGTACGCAGAGGTACAAGCGTAGCTCCGCAGGGCATGTACGCGCAAAGCTAAATTTTTACGACCGCTTAAGCAAACACGGTGTTTCACAATAAACTTCCCGGCGCCGGACTGTTTTGTATGCGACACCAATGTATTAAATTCTTCTTCTTCATCCCTGATCTGGACTTTTCTTTTGTTTTTTTTGCCAAAAGGCAGTGATCTCTTCCTCCTCCGTTGACTCCATGACTGAAATGATGAGAAATGAAT
>JARVGV010000474.1:30510999-30521161 GCA_031762435.1 Hypsolebias longignatus
CGTTTTGATATAACTTTTGTGGGAGTCCACGTTGCGGTTCGGGCCACATTAAAGTTGAAAAAGATACACTTTTCAGGTGTAAAATAAGTGGCTCGGGCCACATTAACGGAGATAGAAATGTAGGCACACTTCTGAGGTGTAGAATAAAAGGTGCCTGTCATGCATGGTAGTCCCCAATAAACTGTAGTAATAAAGCAGGTTAATAATAACTCATCCTAAAGGCCTAAATATCTCGACCTTGACCTCTAAGGGATTTTGTTTAGTTCAATGCAAAAATCGATGCAGATATGTTTCTGTTTTTAGAATCTTACACCATTTTATAATGTAGCATGTTTTTTTTTCATTTTGTTTTATATCGCTCCTTTTATCGTTTGGCGTATTGTTTTTTTTTTTTTTTTGGCACTATTAAGTGCTTAGACTACTCTTAGCACATTTCTTAGTTCATCTTAGATTTTATTACTGATTTTCTTTTACAATTTATACTTTTGTTGGATGTAACTGGGAGTCTGTGCACACAATTTTTTTCCATCACATGATCCACATGTGATGCGAATGACAATAAAGAAACTTGACTTGAATTTATACTTTTTATTGAATATTATTTCAATGGTTATGTTGTGTGTACCTCATTTATGGTTTTTGTTTGAATCAGGTCTTGTAAATGAGTCATCGTGACTCAACGAGACTAACCTGCATAAATAAAGAATGAAAAGGCAAACACACCTTCATGTCTGATTAGATCCACTCGGTACGCACAGCGCCCTCAGTCGGTCAGTCCTGGTATCACTCAGGCAGTGAGCGCTCTGACCAGCAGGGGGCAGCAGCGAGTTTCATGAACAGAAACTGAACAGAGTGCGTAGCTGTACATCACTGTGTCATGGCCACTGTACTACCGGGGCAGCTTCTTCTGTGTGTCAACTTGTCGTCCTCACTCTTCTTTTAGTGTTCCTGTGATGTGGACGAGGACAAACACCGGCTGCTGCGCATCACACCACAGGTAGGGAAGCGGCGGGAGGTCCGCAGACTCGCCGGGCTTGTTTGTCGTGCTGTCCGCTCCTCTGCGCGCAGCTCCGTCTACGTGTAAACGCTGCTGACAACATTAGCTTTAGCATTAGCTCGGGACACAGGCCACAGTAACTAGGTATTATGAGCCACTGCGAGAGAGAGACAGCAGTTTTGTGCGTCTTGTGTTTTGTTCGGACTTCGCTGTCAGGTCTGTGGTGCTGGTTCTAACATGTACGGACAAGAAGCCGCGCGGAGTCGAGCTAAAGCTAAAGCAGCTCGGTCACAGATGATCTGACAGCTCGGCAGCCTGAAAGCATCAACTCCCAACATGTCTCATAACTGGCTCAAAGATCACTGTAATGTTCAACAACAAAATTCCTTCTGTAAATTGGGGATTTATTTTTTAATATCGGACGGTTCTGTCAGACTAAGTTAATTAGTCAAATTACATTTTACATTTTGCTATGTTTGATCTGGAAAGACTGTAGATTAACAGTAGAATAGCTTTTATAAAAGTAAAAGGAGACTTTAGATTAAAGCATACATAAATCTACCTTTACCTCCATCATCTACCACTTATCTATGATCTGGTTGTGGAGGAGACGGGTCCAGGAGAGAAACCCAGACAACCTCCTCCCCAGCTACACCTTACAGCTTTTCATGGGGGTCCCAAGGCATTCCCAGACCAGAGAGGATCCCTTAGTCCAATGAGTTTTAGGTCCACCCCGTGTTCTTGACAGAGGCACATGCACGGAAAACCCCAAAGGGAGGTGTCCAAGAGCCATTCTAGTGAGATGCCTGAACCAGGAGCAGGTTCTGGCAAACTGTTCAGCGACTTGGAAAAGGAAAGTGGACCCCAGTCCCAGGTTGGGCTTGGTTTGAGTGGGACTGTTGACCTGGACTGGGGACACTGTTGGGCAGTGGAAGGAGCACATTCTCCAGGAGGTGGGTTCCAGAGCCCGAGCTGTGTTTAGAGGTGAGCCCAACACGCAAGCTCCGGCTCCTTACCTGCCAGCGAGGAGCAATACAACAACAATAATAATAATAATGTGTTATGTGTTGTCATCATTGTATGTTCCCATACCATGGTGAAATAGGCTCTCTGCATTTAACCCATCCACCACCAGGTGGCGCAGTGGGCAGCTATTGAATGTGCTGGGGAGCATTTGGGGATAAGGTGTGCTGCTCAGAGACAACACTAGATGTGCAATGACTGGGGATCGAACCTGGGACTTTTGGGTCCCGAGTCGGCTGCCCTGCCTCGACTCCATCTCGTCCCCCATCCATGTTCCTAGAGCTGTTTTGTGCCACAGAGAATTGTCAGATCCAGGGATCCCCCACTGAAGAGCCTCCTCACAGGTAGCTTCATGTCTCTTCTTTGGGCTCGCTGTACCCCACAAGCCAGATCTCAATGACCAGGCTCTTATTGGTGAGCTATCCCCGACACCGACCTGAGGCCTGGAGGTGCACTGGTTTCCCTTTTGGGGATGAGGTCTCCTGATGCATGTGCTGTTTATTCATCAAGGCTTTTGAATCTCTGTTGGTCTGACTCCTCTCCTGAGGCCTGTTTGCCACGGGAGACCCGCACAGGGCCTGGTTCCCCAGAAAACATAGTTCCCCCAGGATCATGGGGGAACTCAAACCCCTCTACCATGTTAGGTTGGTGATTCTGCAGAGAGTTCATGCAAAATTAACACACTCTAATCTACAACAATCATGTTTTTGCAAGTAACAACAAAAAAAAAATCTAAATGGAACAATTATTTTCTGTTTTCCAACACGACTCGCCACAAAGATGTGAAAAGAGCCGAGCTCTGTTTGAATGAGAGTCTGACTTTACACTTTCAGACTGTGCCCTTTGTGTTTGTAGAAACAATACATATCTTTGATAAACCTCTTGTTGTGTGATGAGATTAACAGCAGAGCATTTTACGGTTTGAGCTGTCAGATTAAAATTTACTGTCAGCACAAAAAACACATTCAGACAACTTTCTCCATCGAGTGAAGTGTTTTAAAAGTGCTGGAGGAGAAACAAGGAGCCAGAGTGACGCCACCTTCACGCCAAGAAAAGCTCATCACAGATTAGAGTTTCAGACGTTTGTAAATGTTAGGACTCGCTTGTAATAATTGCAAAACATGTTTAGTATCGCTGAAGGTCCTCTTTAGGTATTACACGTCATCCATGATTTGATTCTGCATTACACAAGAACTGATCAAACAATGAGCTGCAGCAGAAAAACGTAAAAAGGAGAAGGAAGCTCTAAAACAAGAATAGAATGTGAAGTTCTGATAATCCAGAGTGACCACCGGCTGCTGGTTGAGCATAGCAATCTGTTGTGGTAACTTTTTGTTCAGTTCAGAATCCAAACATCTGTAGAAGCTGTACACGAGCTGGTGGTTTGAATCTTGAACACAACTTAAGATGAAGAAAAACAATATTTTCAGAAGACGAGGAGAAAGAACATCTGTTTTATATGTATATATTTATCACTGTGATTTGATGTAAATTCGTCATTTCTGGCTGCGTTCACTCATTTACATAAACAGGACTGAACAGATGTTGCAGATGTGGTACGCACAGTTCAGCTGTTTGAAATTTGAAGCAGGTCATAAAGACTGAATGTGCACATGATGAAAGTGCAGGTGTCACTTTGTTTCAAAAATGACAAAACATAAAACAAGTAATGAATCCGTCAAGTAGGAGTAAATGTGTATGTTGTAGTTAGGATCAAGATACATCGGATTAATTTAGCTACGTGTACATTTTAACTGTTAATCCAAATACAAATGTATCATACAAAATGTGTTATATATGTTTTAAAGGTTACTCTGATGCATGCTCAATAATCCAGGTAGAAAAATCTAAAGAAGTTAAGTCTGGTCCTCTGGATGTTCAAAAAAAAAAACGTTTCGTCTTTCATCCGAAAGACTTCTTCAGTCTGAGGGTCTGTGTTCAGATCAGTCTTATAAAAGATGAAACGTTTCTTTGTTGTTTTTTGAATGTCCAGAGGACCAGACTTAACTTTTTTAGATTTTAAAAGTTACATTTTTCCCTGCCGTGTTTAAGAACATTTAATACTTGGCCACTGAATCAACTTGTTTTATTGCTGAACATGGAAGGTCGTTATAATGATGCTCAGGAGGTTTAGTTAACCCACATGCAGCGTCTTTTTGCTTTAAAACATGATTGGAACAAATGGAAGGTCAGTAGTCTCATCATTCGTTTATTGCGGACTCGCTCTATCGCGGTTTTTCAAAATAAGATTGAACATGACACACAATTGTCTGATTGGATTAGTTGAACGATCAGCATGGAATTTTATTTAAACTGAATTATTTTAATAATTATTTAGCACCTCCTGCACCTTTGTGCAGTGCATAATGCAGGAGAAACTTCCTGCTGCAGCCGATGAGCTGTTCTCTGCGCAGAGCAGAAAAGTGGGCGTGGCCAAGAGTGCTTGCAGGTGACTGAAAGCAGTGGGCCTGTGATCGGAGGATCGCCGGTCAACTCCTCGGTTCAACTCCCGGGACTGTCAATATCAAAATGTAGGTGGAAAAGGTGAAGCACCCACACCTGCCTCCACACTCAATTTGCCCCACTCTGGGCCCATGAGCAAGGCCCTTAACCCCCCAGCTGCTCCCCGGGCGCCTTAGATAGCAGCCCTCTGCTCCACATGTGTGCTCACATGTGCAATGGCAGAAATGCAGAGAATTCATTTTGCCATCGGGGACTAATGGAGTACATTAAAAAATTGTTAAAGCCGTCGCCACAAGCTTGTTTTGGTTGCTATGGTAGCCACATGCCGTGGCTCTAACTCACTATGACGACAGGTAGACAGACTAAAAAGTAAGCCTCGAACAAACCATCACTGTTGACACTCTTGACCTGGGAGAAGACCTTGATGGTCACTGATTTAGGTGATTCTTTTAATGGTTTCCAGTGTTTTATGCATGTATCAAAGTTAAAAAGCTTCATTTTTTAGAGATTTAGTTCTAAAATATGTCTGAAGTATATAAAGCTTTGGTGTTCTCTGCACTTCATGTGGCTATGAGAGAAAACTACATCCTGCAGCTGTGAGAGACACTGCGTGAAAAGACAAATGATTAAACATTTGAATGTGTAATTTATTTGTGGCAGTAAAGAGTTTATTTGCTAAATATCTGACGTTTTAAACAGCTTGAAAGTTTGTGTGGCATCACGAGTGTTGTTGGAGCGTCTGTAAAAGTCATAAAGCTGAGATCATGTGAAACACATGGCGGTCGGTGCCAGTTCATTCATATAAAGTTCAGTTCGTGTAAACTTTAAATGATGTTTGAACTTTGAAGTACAACTATTAACATAATGATCTCAAAGAGGGTTGGACTTTTTCTTCTGTTCTTTTGAAGTCTTATCATTTTTCTTTATTTCATGACAAAACTATTGTCAACTATGCTACTAGTGCTGAGCGTATTTTTAGTTAATGTTTTTTTAGTTCATATCTTAGATCTTGTTACAGTTTTTCTTTTACATTTGGTTGTTGGATTTATCTGGGACCTGTGTACATAATTTCGATCCACCACATGTACCACATGTGGTGCAAATGACAAATAAAGAAACTCTGACTCTCTGAACTGCAAAACATACAAAACAAAATTTTTGAGCAGAACATTAATAAAGACGTTTCAGTTCTTATGTATTAGTACTTTTAATAATGAAATAAAAGTAAATAATTTTGCTGATCCACCTTTGGATTTTAAATCCGTCTTTTTTCATCTGTTTTTAAACAGCTCTGTGTTCCCAGCTAGCCGCCTTGAAGGCAAGTCCCAATGCAATGGCCTCCCCAGTGCCTCGCTCTGCCAGTGGAGGCCGAGACGGGATCTACCGCAAGCAGCATGGTCCCTCCCCGCCTCACTTGCGACACATTCGCTCCCTGCCTGACGTCTGCCCAAAAGAGCCAACTGGTAGGAAAACCATCACACGTTCTAGTTGTATTAAAGTCACAGACCTCTAGAGTGTAATGACAGAAGTAAACTCTGTATCAACTAGAGCCCGACCGACAGGGACATTTTGACTATCGCTAAGACCAATATTGGGAGGGGGCAGGGTAATGCCGATAACCAATATATTGGCTGAATATTTTAGAGCTTTGTGCACTCCAAATCTCAGTAAACAGCTGCTTTAAACCTGTTTTAACACAAAGTCTTGAAAGTCTTTCTAACGTGAGTTCACATAATTATCATCCACTTTTTACCATAACGTTATCAAGTGTGTTACAAAAATGTAAATTAAACAAAGAAACACCTTCCTGGTCATTGTTTCAACAGTCAGTCACGTACGGTGAAGGTCTAATTAGTATTGACCACAGCTGCATTTTATTTCTTTGTAGAGAAGTAAAGATTTCAGACAAACGATGACAATGATAAAGTTACTAACTCTGATATATTTTACCTCTCCATTAGATTTATTGTTCTGGATAAAGTTTTACAAGATAATAGCCTATGCTAGGTTATCTAAATGTTAGCTTGCTAACTTGAGAGACATGTAGCTAATGACAAGCGAGTTGGAGGATTGAAGGTATGTGATATATTATTATTACTTTATTTTACAGATCACTTACAATAAACTCACCATGCTCTGTTCAGCAAAACACACTACACAGTATAACTCACTGCTTCGGCTGTGCTGGACGTGAAACAAAGTGAACGGCCATGATTTGAAAGTACAGTAGTCTGCATGCACCTCTTCTGGTTACATCATACAATTACGCTTAGTGCAAGGAAGGACACGGCTCATTCCCAGTGTTCACGTCAATACATAATGGGCCAATTATCACCGATACCGATAGGCTCCCAAACAGCTATATCGGCCCTACCAATATATCAGCCCTACCAATATATCAGCCCTACCGATATATCAGCCCTACCGATATATCGACCCTACCGATATATCGTCCCTACCGATATATCGACCCTACCCATATATCGTCCCTACCGATATATCGACCCTACCCATATATGGGTCGAGCTCTAATGTCAACCATTTCTTATCCTTTTGAGCCACAAAGTTTGTAAATGGCTCCAATCTGTTTCCTTGTGGTCCTGCAGGTGAGGGGCGGGGCTTGTGCAATGGTCCATCTGTGGTGGCGGAGCATGATCAGTGGACAGTGTACAGTTCAAAGGTCAACCTCCCCGCTGCACTAAATGACCCGCGGCTCGCTAAACGGGAGTCTGACTTTTTCACCAAAACATGGGGGCTGGACTTCACCGAGGCAGAGGTGATGCCCTCCTTCTACCTCCCCAACATCACCAGGGAACACTTCGGGCCGTACATGCAGGAGATGAGTCAGGTAACAGCCCTGTTGAACCAGTCACAGCTTTCGATCCTGACGCAGAACAGATCGTCTGAATGTTTTTGACCTTTTGACCTCGTTAGACCTGACGATGCTGATTAAATAAAACGTTTGACTACAAAAGGAAATCTTGCTCAAATGTCTTTGAGTTTGTGAAGGATCTTTCTGAGGATGTCTGAGCTTCTCTGGTAACTGCAGCACGTTTCCTCACAATTTTTATCAATGTTTCATTGATTTGAGTTTGAATTCATTCTTGGTTTTTGAAATTTAACACGTTTTTTAAGATGTTTAGTGAGAATGGGTTGGATTTCTGTTTTCACTGTGTAATTATATATTTTTATTTTGGACTTGGTCATTTCCTGAACATCATCACTGTGGAACTAGATTTTGACTTTGGGTTTTCTATGAGTTTGTACGTCTTGACGACGCTGAGCAGCAACAAGCCAAGACGTTAGTCCCATGATCTGTGGGTTCAGTTGGTTCCTTGTTAGTTTTACATTACAGTTCAATGAACTACCAGGTTTTTATTTATTTAACCAAGAAACTTGTTTTTTTTTTTTTGTTTTTGTTCCACAGCATCACATGGATCAGTCAACTAGTTTTAGACCAGCCAACAAAAACCGAAAGCACAAACATATAAATTCATTCAACCTTTATTTAGGCAGGTTAATCTCATTGAGCCTCGAGGACTCATTTACAAGAGAGACCTGGCTACAAACTAAGAATGACAACAACAACAACAACAGTAGATTTTTCTTGGACAATCAACAATAGAAAAACCATAAGAGAGAAATACAGATTTTTTTTTAAACAAGTTAAAACAAAGATGTCAAAAGTTGTTAAAACAGACAGATTATAATGATGTAGAATCTGTCAAAATGTCAAAAGCATCTTTGGTTTAGTTTCTTTGTAAATTTGTAGCTCCTTCACTTGTGAAATATTTGACCATTAAATTTCAGGCTCACAAAAAGTCCACATGTTTCTTTGAAGGTTGTCACCGGCATGTGATCACAGTCATGTTGTCTAGTAGCAGAGCACTGAAAGCAGAAATACAGTATAGATTTGTGTTGAGTGTCTCTGAGGGATGTTTTTGTCAGTTTGTCTGAATGTCCTGTTGAGGATAGTTAACTTTAATCAACAGCAGAATATTGTGTTGTGTGCTGCAGCTGCCTGAAGCCTCACTCTGTTGGCTGACCTTGACCTCCACACAGACGCATTATTTCCTCATGAGTAACCACCACTTGACTCTTACTGCAGACAGGCACAAGGAGCATCTGATAACACATGGAAAGTCATCTGGTTGTTTAGAAATGATAAGAGAACAGGAAGATTTTTGACATAAATGCTCCATCCATCTGTCCATCCATCTGTCCATCCATACATCCATACATCCATCCATCCATACATACATACACACATACATTATCTTAACCAGCTTCTTCCATTTTGGGTCGCAGGGTTTGCTGGTGCCCATGTCAAACAATCACTGTGCGAGAAGCAGGGAACACCCTGGACAGATCGCAAGTTCGTCACAGAGACACATAGAGACAAACAAGACAAACAACCATTCACTCTCTCTCTCTCACTAGGGACAATTTAGTTACCAATCACCCTAGCATGCATTTGGTCTGTGGGAGAAAATTGGAGTACCTGGAGAAACCCCATGCATGGAGAAAACATGCAAACTCCATCTAGAAAAGCCCCCAGACCGAAATTTGAATCAGGGCAACCTGCTCGCTGAGAGGCAGCAGCTCTACCAACTGCACCACGTGCTGCCAGACATAAATGTTCACCAAGCATATTTTGATTTTTTTTTTTATCCGTCTTTAAAATGCAGTAAAATGAATGTAATTACTAAAATGTTTGAAAAGTATGATCTTTACCCATTATATGAATGTTTTGTTCATTTTTTTCTTTGTTACTTACTTGCATTTGCTTTTTAATTCTCAATTTTCATAAAATCTCAGAAGCTCCAGCAGCGGCCTCTGCTGATGTGCCTGGGGAGTCTGGTGTAAAGCCAGAACCTGAATCGGCAGCAGCATCCACGCAGGGATCCTCTGCTGCAACACAGGATGCTCTTCCAGCTGAGGGTGAGTTCAAGTGCTTCACTTCCTTCTGATAACATCAGTGGTGTCCCGTTAAAAATGTCAATAGAGCTTTGGAACATACGTCACTGCTGTGGGGGCGTGTCGGGCCGTTCCTGTCTCGACCGTCATCTTTCCTGCCCTCAGAAAAAATAAAATAAACTCAGGCGATTTTCCGTTGTTTTCGTGCTGCATCTTCCGTCACGATGCTGAAAAGCAGCGCAAAACAAAGTGGATTATATCGCAATAAACTTCTCCCAGATGTCAACAACACTACATGGAAAAAAATTGGTAAAATTGGAAATGTTGCCCGTTTGAAATAGATAAATAAATGGAGCCAAGACCCGGAGTCATATTTGCCTCCACTGACATTCCCAGTCACTTTAGCAGACCTGGTCTGTGTCAGTGTTTACGCCACAAATCATTTTAAGAAGTCACTGGGAGCACTGGTCCAATCTATGAACAGCTGGTAGACAATTTGGACATTTTTAAAGCCCTGGATTGTAAATACGTTGAAGGTAAGTTGTTCTTGTCTCCTTAATTTTACATAAATTATTAATATACATTTCTTTCAGAATCAGTCAGTATGCTATGAGTATTAAATATTGTGAACACTTGATTTTTAAAGTATGTTTTTAACTGATTTACAAAGCTCCAAGATGAAAAAGTTAATTACCTTATTTTTAATGAGCTTGTCTAATAAATAACATGTAGACTTCAAATCTTGATTATTTTATATATGTA
>JARVGV010000474.1:30815174-30825447 GCA_031762435.1 Hypsolebias longignatus
TGTGTGTGTGTGTGTGTGTGTGTGTGTGTGTGTGTGTGTGTGTGTGTGTGTGTGTGTGTGTGTGTGTGTGTTTGGTAGATGAAAAATAATTATTTTAGTACAGTACTCTGTTCAGTTTAGCTTCCATCATTTGTTTTTAACCATTTTTTGTTAGAGCTATGGCCAAATTTTATGATTATTGTTTTTAGATTAAATTTATATTTTGTTTACAGTCATGTCTGTTTTGTATTGTGTATTTATATTTTCTGTATTTTTACCACATTTGTTCTATACTCAGTATTTGTTATAGATTAAATGTTAGGTAGCTCTTATTGTTAATAGATTATTTGGTGCCCAACTCTTTTGACATAAGTGTATTATAAAAAGGAATTGAATGATTTTCCCAACAGACCTCAATGTGATTGATTTCTAAACAAATGCGAAATACTATTAAAATTGACAAATAATATTATTAAAGTACATCCTGTAGTCAGTATTATGATCTAGATATGTTCTACATTTACATCTGTAACTTTGGGTTTTATCTCAACTTCTTTGCTTCCATGTTTGTTTACTTTTCATGTGCTGGTTTTAAAGCCTGGTCCTGGTGGTTCAGGGGCACACAATGGTCTAACCCCTCACAAACTGTTCTGTTCTCCTTTTCCATGTAATGTCAGATTCACCAACAGTTTACAAGTTTAACTACAATTCACCAAAAACATTTAGCTAATCAAAACTGGAGCACATCAACATTGTGATATATCATTTAGTCGGTCTGTTCGTCTGAGTCTATGAATGAATGAATGAATGAATCACTCAATCAATCAATCAATCAGTCAATCAATCAGTCTTCTGCTGTTTGTTCCAGAGTCAGGTCTCGGGGGCAGCAGCTCGGTGCCCACATGTCTTTCCACTGCCACCTCTTCCAGCTCTTCTGGGAAATGTCCAAGGCATTCACAAACCAGTCAAGAGACAGTCTCTCCAGTGTTTCCTGGGTTTTCCACAGGCTCTTCTTCCAGTTGGACATGTCCAATACCCCCCCCCCCCCCCCATGGGGAGATGTTCAAGGGGCATAACGTAGATACCCAAACTGCCTCATCCAGCTCCTCTCAGTGTGGAATATCTGGTCTACTGTAAATCTCTATCTCAGATGGCCCAACATCTCACCTCAGATCTAGAGGCCAGACCAGCTCCCCTGTGGAGAAAACTCGTTGCTCCTTGTGTGCGCTCTGAATATTTTTTAAATCTCAGTTTGTTAGCAGTGTTTCCACCTCTTGTCCACGTGCTGACAGTTTTTAGTTAAAAAAAAAAAAAAAAAAACCTTTTTCAAAGAGGAGATTTCTTAAACTTCTCGTTTTGGTGTATCCATGCGGACTTGAAATATGAAGCTTTTGAAAAATGACAACATAGCAGCAAGTTTTGCACATGACTACTGTCAATCTTTGTGGTAGGAAGCAAAATAACAATGAGGCCAATTGGACAGTGTTTCCATGCATTTGCGTCGCTTCATTCAGTACACTTTGATTGTGTGCTGAAAAAGTTACCATATTTTCCGCCGTACTTGTTGCATTGCCCTACAAGTCGCATCAGTCCAAATATGTCTAATAAAGTGGAAAAATCCATAAATACGTCGCATCTATTATGCGTCACCGCTGACGCGTCGCCACTAGCAAGTGTGGGCCGAGCCTGGAAATGTGGGCTGGTGTTGTGCCAAAAATTGATGGGCTGCCAGGTGGCGGCTGCGGGAGCGTGCATGGGAGGACTTGAACAATAATTTAACAAGATTAACACTTAAAAACAATTCATTGTTTGCTCAAAATTATAGTGAAGTTGTGTGTCAGTCTAACTTTTCCTTAGTAAATGCACTTTGACAGTCAAATCAGCTGCATTTTCAAAAGCGGATATGTGAAAACTGGAACGCGCAGAGGGCGACTTGTTGTGCATCTCTTTAAAATTTAACAAGATAAGCACTTAAAAAAGTATTTGTTTGCTCGACATTATAGTAAAGTTGTGCCTCAGTTGAACTTTTACTTAATAAATGCACTTCAATGGTCAAATCAGCTGCATTTCGCCAGGGCGGTGCAGCGGAATGAAGCTGATTTTGCTCCAGGTGAGCTGGACGAAGGTGGAAGACTATGGCAAGCCGATTGTATCATTAATAGCCACTTTTACCTATTACATGACTCAATGGCATGCCGTACTGCTCGAGCGCCATCTATCAGCTGAAAATGGTATTGTTCTACATTTTCAGTCAGAATGAATGAAAACGGTCATATCTCAGCTAAAAATGGATTAAATATGGGGAAAAAAAATCCATAAATGAGTCGCTTCGGCGTATAAGTCGCAGGGCATCTAAATTATGCAAAAAAAACACAAAAAAATTTTGACTTATAGGCCAAAAATACAGTAATAACTGAGAGGTGTATATTTAAAAAATGTCAACGGAAAACTGAAAATCTTAAGCCAAGCAAGAAACATTCTTTTTTATAGAGGAAGATATATCATCACCGCCTCGGATGTACCGTACCATACGACAAAATCTGGTTTATTTTCCTCGAAACACAACAAAGACCTTGAGATGTCGATTTTGGCTCTGTTTTCAGTTCTCTGATCCTCAAGCATTTGTTGAATGCTCTAAACCCACAGAGGTCCCACTTTGCAACTTCTTGGACCTAGACTTAGTTTATAGTTGTCCATTGTGAGGGCATAATCAGCTGCATGCAACAGAAGTGACATCAAGTCACCTCGTACACTAGGTGCTTCGTTATTGTTTCAGCTCATGAAGCAGCACACAGTTTTATCATCCTGCCATGGAGCACAAGCAAGCGTCAGCCAGCAGCTTTAGTTTGATGGAGATCCAGACAGCTGAGTAGTCCACAAAGAGGACACATTTTGCAAATACAGTATAACAAAAAAATAAAATAAAAATAAAATAAAAACATTAAAAACTCATTTTCAAACTAAGCACATCAGTTGTTTATGAATGTTGTGCTTCTTCCATTAAACAGCACCAGGACTAAGTTGACGTCAGTTTTCTCGTGATATATATTTAATGTGACCTTCAAAGAATCTGCTCCTGACATCTGGACACGAAACATAACAGAAGACATTCAGAAGGCCTTCAGAATCCATCTTTCAATGGACCAAGGATGTCATGGCAGTAAAACATGTTCAACATCAGAATGTCATTGCTGAGTGCTGGATTGCTTCTGTAGTCAGTGTTTTACCTGGACATGTAACAAAGTCCTTGCGGTTGTCAGTATTCATCACAAAACAATTACTGTGTTGCATTTACATCATCTTGGTGAATCTGGTATTACATGGAAATGATAAAGGAATACACTCTTGTTCTTGTTACTACCAATTGTATGTGCTGTCTGAGGATTTGAAGGTGTAAATATAATGTATAAAGTCATCTCCCTTCATGTTTTGCCTCTTCAATGACGGCAGGGCAGGCGACTGCAGTGGTCAGCCACTGTCCTTTCTCTCCTCTGATGGTTAACTGTGCCCTCTGCTTTGGCTTGTAGGCTGACACAAGAAAAGGAAGGGTTTTGTCCCACTCAGGATTTGTTGTAAAGCATCAGATTTTCCAGGAGCTCAGAAATATGGTGAGCTCTGAGCGACTTCACGAAATCAAAACTGGAATGATGCAAAACTAGCTACTGGCAGAACATTCCACCTTCTTGTACGCAGTAATAAGTTAGTGAACATTTAGATGAAGAAGAAAAGAGGTTTGATAGTATGGGAAGTATTGTCCAGGATGTTTTGCCTCAATCTGCTGCTTGGACACTGTCACAGTTCAAAAGTTTCCGCTGCTGGACCACACAGTTTGCTTTGTAGACAAAATGTATAAACATGCTATACTTTTCAATAAAGATTATACTTTAATAATGAAAAAAAATGTAATTTGCTAGTATTTAGGAAACAATTAAGAAGTAAAATATGAAACCATGCTAGTTTCTGAAGTAACATGCAAAAATACTGTGTAATACTAAACATCTACAGTAAATATTGTAGTTTTATTCTTGACTATTATAGTTGTGATACTTCAGCTCCATGACAATTTGTACTTCTACCAAATCATACCACTGCAGCCTTGGTGATTTTGTACCCAAACATTTGGAATACAAAAGAAAGGTGTCTGCCTCAGCTCAGTCTGTTTGTACCCACTCATCTTGAAGTCATCCTAATTTAGGATTCTCACCACAGATTATTGACCTCAGCAAACACAAAATTAACTCTTGACTCAAATCAGTGCTACAGATAATTTACATGATAAATGGTTAATTTGACATCCAGTGTACTGTGGTATTGCTTAAATACATAGGCAACAGACATGAGCCTCAGAATAATGATGCAAAGAGAATGTCGGACTTGTATACCAAATTTCTTGAAAGGTCAAAGGAAATTGGCAAGCTTATTTTTCTACTCTTTCCCTGTTCTCACCACAGATCTCAATGTCATCTGCAAACATCATAGTCCACAAGGATTCCTGCCTGACCTCATCTGTTAGTCGGTCCATCACCAGAGCAAACAAGAAGGGGCTCAGAGCCGATCCTTGATGCACTCCCACCATAACCTTGAATCTATCTGTCGCTCCTACAGCACATCTCACCACTGTCCTGCTGTCCTCGTACATGTCCTTCTGTCCTCACACATGTCCTGCTGTCATATGCTTTTTTTTTTTTTTATCCACAAATACACAATGGAGTTCTTTACTTCTCCATCAGCATTCTCAAAGCAAAGATGTCGTCTGGTGCTTTTCTCGCCCTGAAATCATGACAGAAATACTACAAATAAATATTACCAATAGGGCAAGAAATTACTCACACTTGTTGGTAGCTCCTCAGAGTGTACAGAATGTTAAATTGCTGCCAGCACTTGCAGAAATTAACCATTGAACCCTGTGATGTCTTCAAGGAGTCAGGGTTGCCCAGGTGAACAAAGGTCAAGTCCTGAAGAATCAAACCCCTGAAAATAAAAGGTCCAAGAAAGAAAGACGAGTATGAGGTAGGTTTCTGGTGGAGGTTTGACCTTCAGATAGGTATTGGTGAGGTATTACTCTACAAGTGTGAATTATAGTAGAGAACTGACAAATGGGAAGGGTTTACTATTGTTATTGACTTTTAGGAAGGGCTTAGGGTTGGATATTGACCTATAGGAAAGGGTTACAGTTGGGTATTGATCTACAACAAGCATTTATGATCAAGTATTGACCTAAAGGAAGTGTTGATGCTGGAGCATTAACCTACAGGTAAGGTATACAGGGGGGTTCCACCTCAGCAAGCGCCGCTCTGTAGGTTCTAAAAGAAGATGAGCTGTCAATCAATGAGCTGAAGTCCTCCAGTGTCTGATACAAAAATAAAACAAAACATTTTTAGTGAACAAGGTGGAAGAAATACTGGTAATAAACCCAATAGTCACAAAACCACCTCTGAGGTGTTTCTCTGCCAGTCGAGGCGTCGCAGGGGGGCAGAGTCTAGTGCTGACAGGATGGACAAGTAAGAGTTGAAGTTGTTCAGCTTCCTGAGGTGCTGCAGGAACACAAATCATATGATGATGTGATGTAAGAGCACAAACAACAATCAGGTGATCAGTCTGGTCAAAGCAAAATGTTCTGCTGTGAAACTCACGATGAAGGAAAAGAAAACATCACAACCAGAGGACCACATGGACAGAGGTCTTTCACAGACAGACGTTACCTTGATCTTGTCACGATCTTGTTGTCTTCGACCCATGTGCAGGCAGGAAGATCGAGGCAGGAGTTTAAAATAAAAAGGATTTATTTTAATCAACAGAACAAAAATGCTGTCGGGGCAGCAAACTTACAGATTGATGTCACCATGGAAGGATAACAGGAGCAGAGGAGGACCATGTTGTCTGAGCAGAGCAGAACAATGACCGGACGAGGAGTGAAGGAGACAAAAGGCATTTTATATGACAGAGGGAGGGTGAGTAATGAGTGCACCTGGCTGATGAGAACAGGTGACAGTGATTAGAACTGAAGACTGGAGAGGCAGACTGAGGAGCGAGTGGAAGAGAGGCACGAGGTTGTTGTCAGTGGGCCACGGAGGGGAAAGTGACAGCTGTCAGATAAATTATAACTATTTACTGATACCAGCTGAATGGTTAAAATTTAAAACAACAAAAGAAGAAAATGTAGATAAAGAAATAAAGAATCTCCGGGAATCTGGAAATCGACGTTGAGGGAACACCCTGACGCTATCGGGAAATCCCGTGGATTGGTGAAGGAACTCTACAGCGAGTAGCTGTGCTGTGAATGGGCCAGAGAAGGAAAGTAGTGTAGGTAATGAGAGAGTCGAGTGGTGATTGTTCAGGTGATGAAAGGATGAGTCCACAAAGAGGAAATTCTTGGGCGGTGGCAGGTACAAGCAAGAAGGGAAGGGTAGTGACAAGCTGGGATGAGTCTGAAGAAGAAATGGAGAAGGAGGCAAAGGAGTTCAAAGTAATTGTTAGAGTCCATGAGAAGAAGGGACTCCAATTAATCAACCCAGTTAAACTATTTTGAAGAATCAAGTGGGAGACATTACAACAGCAAACATTCTGAGAAATGGAAACTTGATGGTTATTTGCAATACAGAAGAACAAAAAGACAGAGCATGCAGGATGAGAGAGGTGGGAAATGCAAAGTGACAAGTGTGAGCCTTGTACAAGAAGAGAATAGGTGGAAAAAAGGAGTGATTTGGGGGATCCAGGTTGAAGTCTCAGTTGAGGAAATAAAATCATATGTTAGAGGGGGGAGAGTTGAAGATGTGAGAAGACTCCAAAGTTTTAAAAATGGAGAGAAAATGAACAGTGAAAGCATTTTGCTAGAATTTGATGAAGAAAGACTTCCAGAAAAAGTCTATTTAGAATTTATGGCCTACAGTGTGAGAGAATATATCCCACGTCCACTTAGGTGTTATAATTGCAAAAGATTTGGCCATACAGCTCAGACATGCAAAGGAAAGAGAAGGTGTGCACGATGTGGAGAAGATCACAAATATGAAAAGTGTAATAAGAGCAGGCAACCAAAATGCTGCAGTTGTGGTGGCACAGTGTGGCGTATGGGGGCTGTGAAGTGATGGAGGGAGGTACAGGTCCAGCAGGTCAGAGTACGCAACAGTGTCCTACACAGAGGCTGTCAAAGTGGTGAAGCAAAGAAAAGATGTTGAGGTGGAAAACAGGATGGATGCGGGGACAAACCAAACAAGAGAAAATAAAGTGTGTGTGGATTTAAAAAGCTTGGTGACGTTCATTGCAGGGATAATAAATGCAACAATGGAAATAAAGCCAAAAACAGAGAGAATTCAAATAATAGTGAAAGCAGCAGCAAATCATCTTAATATTAAAGAAGTATCATGGGAAGAAGTGAGGGATGATCTCAGTGCTCAGGCCAATCAGGAAGCAGCACGGGTGGGATAACAAATGCATCATGGTCTTGATTCTTCATTGGAATGCAAGAAGTTTAATATCTAATGGACAGGGATTAAATCACTTTATCAATAAATTAGAAGAGAATCCTGAAATTATATGTGTACAGGAAACCTGGTTAAAACCCCAATTAGATTTCAGAATTTCAAATTATACTACTGTCAGATACGATCGGGTAGAAGGTAATGGTGGTGGTTGTGCCACTTTTATTAGAGAGAACCTGCCTTTTAGAGTGGTTAAGAAAGGAAATGAAGCTGAATTATTGTAGTAGACATGGTTAAATACAGAACCATTTATTGTAATAAATTATTATAACCCATGTAAAACATTAGATATGGATAAATTAAAGGAAATTCAGGGACAGAATAGAAATAAAGTTATATGGTGTGGGGATTTTAATGCTCATAGCAATTTATGGGGAGAACAGCGGACTGATACAAATGGAGACAAAATAGAACAATTTTTAGAAGACAATCACTTGGTGTGTATGAACGATGGGAAACGGGAAACTGCTATAGATTTAACACTGGTGTCCAGAGATTTAGCTGGATTATGTCAATGGGAGATACAGCTGGAGACAACAATAGGAAGTGACCATTTTCCAATCTTTTGTAAAATACTGTACATATCAATAAAGAGATTGAGGTGGTGGAAAGGCAGGAAATGTAGATATTTGGCAAGGCAAAGTGGGATAGGTTTAAATATGTATGTAAGAAACACATTGAAGACGTTAATTTAAATTTAGATATAGAAGAAGCAGAGAAAAAAATTAGGGAAGTTATACTGAAGGCAGCAAAAATAACAGTTCCTGTAAAGGTAAGCAGGAAAAAAAAAGCAGTACCATGGTGGACACAAGAGTGCAGTGAAGCAATAAGGAAAAGAAATTGAGCTTTTAGAATACTGAAGGGAACACATAATTTAGAATGTTTAACTGAATATAAAAAATCTCAAGCAGAGGCAAGGAACGTTATCAAGAAGGCAAAGAAAGCAAAATGGAAGGATTACTGTGACACAATAGGCAGAATAACTCCTATAGCTAAAGTATGGGGAATAGAACATGAAAGGGAATAGACATGAGAGGACATACCCAATTTTAAAACATGAAAAAGGAACAGCGATAAAAAATGAAGAGAAAGTAGAAATAATGGCAAAATCATTTGCAAAGATCCATAGTTCAGAAAATTTATCAGAGCAGGGAAAATGCAGGAGGCAACAGACAAGAAGGGCAAATGAGATAGTTTTAGATGGTAGAACAACACCAGGTGATATCATGGGTGCCCCATTTTCCATGCAAGAAATGAAGAGGGCAGTACTTAAATCAGGATTAACAGCACCCGGAAAAGATCAAATATGTTCTAATATGCTGAAACACGTAGGAAATCAAGCAGAAGAAAAACTTTTAGGCCTGTTTAATAAGATCTGGGAAGAAGGAAAGTTACCTATTGGAAGGAGACAATACCAATTATCAAACCAGGAAAGGATCCAACAAACCCTTCAAGCTATAGGCCCATTGCACTTATTTCATGTATAGGCAAGATTATGGAAATAATGATAACTGAAAGGATTACATATTATATAGAAAGAGGATTATTATCATCATGCCAAAGCGGATTTAGACAGGGAAGGGGTACAATGGATCCTGTTGTATGTTTGGAATCAGACATTAGGAAAGCTCAAGTTAACAGGGAGGTAGTGGTAGCAGTATTTTTTTATATTGAGAAAGCATATGACATGGTATGGAAGGATGGGTTGCTTATCAAATTATATATAATGAGAATAACAGGAAGGATATATAGTTGGGTTAAATTATTTTTATTTGATAGAGTCATACAGTTACAGATAGGAGTAGCAAGATCAAATAAATATAAAGTTGATAATGGAACTCAATCATGGTAAATGATGTTTTCTCTGTAATAGATAAGGATATCATGCAATCATTATTTGCAGATGATGGAGCTTTGTGGAGAAAAGGAAGAAATGTTAGATTAGTGTATGAGGAAAATACATAATGCCATTAAATCTGTTGAAAATTGGGCTTATAACTGGGGAGTTAAATTCTCAGTAGATAAAACAAAGACAGTTGTTTTTAGTACAAAGAAGACTGAGGAAATAGATTTAAAACTGGAATGGGGAAACATAGAAAAAGTAATTAAATTTTGGTTCCTGGGAATGATGTTTGAATCAAAACTTCTATGGGATGATCATGTAAAAAATATTGAGGGAAAATGTAAAAAAGTTGTGAATTTCATGAGGTGTTTAACAGGACTAGATTGGGGGCAGATAAAATCAATCTAAAAAAGATTTATGTTGCTCTGATAAGATCAGTAATGGACTATGGATGCATAGTGTATAGGCAGGCTGCAAAAACTACTATTAATAGATTAGAGGTAATTCAGAATCAAGCTTTAAGATGATGCTGTGGAGCCATGAAGACCTCTCCATCAATGGCAGTGCAGGTGGAAATGGGGGAGCTCCCGTTTCAATTAAGATACAAGCAAAACATGATGAATTATTGTGTAAGCTTACAGGGACATAAGGAAGAGCACCATCCAGCAGTAAGAATTTTGAAGCCATGCTGGGAGAGTGGAAAGACTAAAGTGGACAGTTTTGCTCGGGCAGCAAATAAATGTGCTACAGAAATGGGAATAAAATAAAAAAGATATTGCGCTGCTGTGCCATATTCAGCTACACCTTTTTGGTTGTTTCCAAGTGTGACTTTAGATTTAGAAGTTTATGAAAAAGTACAGAAAAAAAAGGTAAAAATTGTGTAGATTTTGTACAAAATAGGATTAATGATGCATATAGATCTTTTCTTAAAATATATATATACATATATATATATATATATACTGTATATATA
>JARVGV010000474.1:30886573-30903433 GCA_031762435.1 Hypsolebias longignatus
TATATGAGTGTATATATATGTATATATATATATATATATATATATATACATACATATATACATACATAATTACATATATATATATGTGTGTGTGTGTGTATGTACTGTATATATAAATACATAATGTATAATACATACATACTGTTGTTTTTTGAGAAAAAGATTTTAAGTGCGCCTATTTTCTGAAAAATACGGTAAATATAAATGTAGCAATTTTCTGTAAAATATTTTCACTGTAGAGAGAATATGTACTTCTTTTTTCTCTTTATTTTTAATAAATTTGTTATTAAGGGGCACAGTGTGATTGCGGGGGGTGTTTAATCTAAAACCTTGAGAGTCTGTTTAAATGAAGTTCGTGTTTTAATGAGGCGCTGCTGTAGATTTTGCAGTATTACATGATCTGTACTCTTTGTGGTTCTTGTTTGCGGTTGTTGTCTTTGTGTTGTTGTGTCTTTATATATTTTGAGCTCCCTTGTGTTCAGTTTACGTCCCTGTGCCCCTGCTGTCACTGGTCATTTCCCATCACACCTGCTCCTCACATTTATTAGCTTCAGCTGTTTTCTCTTGTAATCAGTCCTCCCAGCCAACTTGTGTTGGTGCATTATCCTTCTGGGGTCCAATAAACAATTTTATAACAAGAAGGACGTACCAGCTTTTGTTACATTTCATTTGTTTCAACAGTTCCCCTCAGACTACAATAATCTGCTGTTTGAGCAATAAGCAGCCACAGTTCTGAGCTGTGTGAACACTAAAAGAAGCAGCCTCCAGTAGTTCAAAACCTGAAAGCACCTGAAGTTTGGGTACCACCTGTACGCTCCTGATGGCCTTATAAGTTCAAGTCCATCAAGAACACAAAACCAGAGTAGAGCAGGTGATTGGAAAGATGGATATGTGTGTGTGGTTGTTTGGATCGAGGTCTGAACGTGAAGTGTCTGCTGCTGAAATCCATCCTGGAGTTCATGAAATGAGTTTGGAGTTTGTGGTCCCCAGAGGATAGCCCAAAATGGTTTCAGCTCTTGTATGACATGGACTTTTTTTGGTTTTGAATGAGTTATTGAAGTGGACGGTGACTTGACTTGGCATCCATTTGTTACGTGTCTGTACCCTCATAAGTTTTATGAGCCTCAGACTTTGGCCATAAAAACATCATAATCCAGTTAAACGTGTAACATCTGCATCAAACAACCATTCAGTTCTCATTGTGTTCAGCTGTACTTCTGTCACTCATTGTGACTGAGGATCACTGTCATGATGCGCTGTTAAAAGATATGGATTAAATACTTCTTATTGATTAGGACAAACAGTTATACAACCTGCTGTTTCTCACACTGTTTCAGTATTTTCAATCAGATGATGAAAATTGCTAATCTGACCACTGGATATCAGATTACTGCTAGAAGCTAATTGAATCCAAAGGAGACACCAGAGCAAGTACATCCCAAAGTGGACCATTGTATCTGCATCGAGCCACGTTTTTCTGTGTTTGAGTTAAATCCAGGTCTTCCACATAAACACGGTTGATCCAGTTTCAGTCGTTGTAAACAAGTGAAAATGCAATGAAAGTGATATAATGTCGAGTTTATGTTGGTTAGAATCTACAAGATGACGTTTTGACTGTAGATGCTCCTCAGTTCAGAGGGGTTTTCTCCAGAGTTTTAAGGCTTTGGTGATATTTTTTATTTTTTTATTTTCATAAGGGCTGTCTGACTTAAAGAAAATGTGCTGCATTGGTCAGTGGGTTGTTGTTGACGTAAAGTCTTTAAGCTGTGGTTCTCTGTGATATTTCCTGAGCTGTAACAGGCATGTTAGTGTGACCGTCTTACTTTGAGCTTCTTTTTCCATCACCGTTTCCCGACTCGTGAATTTAATTGTTGCACTTTATCATGATAGATCAGACAAAGGGATCAGACAGGGTTTTATGTCCTGCAGCGCTGTATAAAAGCAGCACACTAATGCAGCAAGTAATATATAGATTTTTGTATATATATATATAAAAAATAAAAAAAAATCACATTTCAGTGGTTAGGTTTTTGACCATTTTCACACCATGATATGTTTTCGTTCCTTCAGACGCAATTTGTTTTCAGTTTTTGTCAGAATTTACCTGCACAAACTCATCAAACTTTCCCTAAAAGTCATTTCAAGACAAATGTTTGGCTAAGCCAACAAAATGAAGCAATGATGCTAACATGGGACAGAACGATGAGAAACCAGAGTGGAATGAGTTATAGTTTACAGTGAATTTCACTGTATCTCATAACTGGGTACAGGTGAGCAGAGTTATGGTGTTTATTTGCACATGACAAAAGGTCATTGTGGAAAAGAAAAAAAAGTTAATTGTTACTTTCTGTGAATCCTCACGAGAGTCATAGAAAAATAAAGAAAAAAAACTGCTTTTTAGTAAAAACCCAGTAAATCCAAATCCATTGCTTAGGTTAAAAAGTTTTGGGAAGATCAAATAATTCATTCTGATTGTAACGTTTACAATCTTGTATCATGTTGAAGAACAGCTCCTTGTAAAAGCTGCAGAGGAAAAGTCTGTGTGTGTCTTTTAAAACTTTGTCTCTACTAGAGCCAGACTGATATGGAAATTTTGGCTATTGCAGATACTGATGTTGGGCTAAAGTCATGATTGGGTGCACCTGAACACTAACATTAGCTTGCTAACTTGAGAGGCACGTAGCTAATGACAAGCGGGTTGGAGGATTGAAGAGAATTTATTATTGTTGATTACACATCAGTTTAATAAACTTACCATCAAAATATGCCACACAGTTGTTCACTGCTTCGTCTGCGCTGAAAGTGAAACTTAAGTGAACGGCCATGATTTGGTCTTCATGCACCCTCTGTTGGTACATTGTACAATTACAGCTGTTTCCAGCATTTTAGGCGTGAAAATTAGAATTGTTTATATCAGCGCATAATGGGACAATTATCACAGATACCAACTGGTCCCCAAACGTCTGTATCGGCCTAAAATATCAGCCCTACCAATATATTGGTTGGGCTCTAGTCTCTACCTACATTTGTGCTTGTTTCACCTGATGAGATGAAGGCTTTTTTTAACAGTGTTGATGATACATTCATCCCAATCAGCAGCCGTTACTTGATGTTGTTTTAGGGACTTTCTTAAGAGTCTGATCTGTGACTCCTGAACAGAACAGAACTACATGAGGCTGCCTAAAATATTCATGATGTGCAAAGAAAGTCACGCTGTTGCTTTCTCAACATGTTAAGGGCTACATTACTGAAATATGCACCACTTGCTGATTTGTTTAGCTTGTATGTGTATGTTTTTCTCGTGAACCTCACTGCAGCTTCAGTCTGTTGTACAGAGTCTGCTTTCATGCTGCTTCATCATAAGTTCGGGAAACCCCTGCTTCTTTTCTGTTTTGTGGAGCGTTGCACACACACACACACACACAAAAAAAAAAAAAAAAAAACTCACAGAGAATGTATGAAGTGGACTGGCTGCTAACTTCAATGTTTTTTGTTTGCCTGCTAGCAACAGGATTCATTTACCGTACTCTGCGAGATTGTCTTGTCTCCATGAAGGCAGTGAAGGCAACACGAGTTACTAACAGGCTGGAGGAGTATCCTAGCAGGTCTGTCTGCCAACGTTACCATTAAAATCGTATTCTGCAGCCTGTATAAGGGTTTGTCGAATCAGAGGACTGACCGCTGACTATCTCCTCTCTGCATGACATGTTTGTACGACACACACACCTCTCACTGTAAAAAATTGAAAACTACACAGCGCTGTACTGTAATGACAAGAAAAACACAGTGAATATAGTCCTGACTGCAGAGGGCTGTCTGTTTTTGTAAATAATTCACATGGGTCCTTGAGGAGGTTGTGATGGATCAAACTGTTGAGCCCTCAGCTGACTTCAGGTTGACAGGAAGTGTCAGAGGCCTTTCCTGTCCCAACATAAAGTCACATCTTTCATGCTGCAGTGTTGATGTGATCACCTCTCGTGCTTTATTTATTAGTGGTGAGACGTGATGAACTGCTAAGGCATCATCCACTTCTTATGATTTATGTGCAGGCGGCTTTTTTATAATGTTATTGCTGTTCTGGCTGAATTCTCATCGATTCTGACGGGTTAGCCGTAACTCAGCAGCGGTGCACCATCCCAACCAGAGGCTCGCCGTCAACTCTATGATTTCTATTCAGACTGCAGCATCTTTAGCGTCCTGTAGTTATTTGTTACGCCAAGTTATTCTGAAGCTTCATATTTAAAAACCACATTTGGATTTACTGTACTTTCTTTTTTATTTGCGGTGAACATTGTAGACTAACAGAAAAGCTGTAACCACGTACATTAAAAACACGTGAAGCGAAACTCTGAACTAAGACGGGCTCAGCTGCCCGTCAATGTGGTGCTGTGAGCAAAAGCTTGTAGAATAGGGAGCAACTCTGTAAATGATTAATTTTGTGTAGAGGAAAATAAACATTTTTGCCAGTTTACACGAGTAGATAAATGTGTCAGGCTTGAAAAATGTATTTTTACACTCTAAAATCCTAAAACATTCAACTCCATCAGGATTTGTCTTTTTCAAATGTGTGCTAACAATATGACGACAAGTCTTTTGTCCACTTGAAAAGGCGAGAACTTCCTGTAAAATGCAGTCATTAGACAGCAAGACTTGTCGTAATTAACTACAAATGAGGCTATTTTTTGAAACCCCGCAAACTTACAAAATAGAAGTTTTTTAAATCAAAATTGTGTTTTTAATTAGTCAACAAAACATAAAGAGATGTGTGTTGTCTTCATTGTATAATTCCATACAATGACAAAAGCAGTGCTCTGCATTGAACCCATCACACCTGAGATGCACCCAGGTGGAGCAGTGGGCAGCTACGTAAGCACCCAGGGAGGAATTGGGGATTGGGTGTCTTGCTCAAGGACACCACGACATATGGGCATGGCGAAGAGTCAAACCGTGACTTTCTGGTTCCAAGTCGGCTGCCCAACCTCCGCACCATCTCGGCCCCCAGTGACACGTTTCAAAAATCGTTTAGAATTCAACTGGCATCGTCTTAAGAGACCGGCAGTAACTCAATCACACACTATTATAAAAATAAATAAATGTTTTCTGCCTATTGGATATGTTCCCGTTCATATTTATGGATTGACAGGGTGATGACAAATAAATAATGTAGAGGTGAGCACTGTGTACACTTGACCAGCTTCAGCTTGGTAATCACTGCTACATACAATTACTTTTTGACAGATTAAATCACTCATTTACCACCAACTCTTTAAAAAAAAAAAAAAGAAAAAAAAACGTGTTTAAAACAAAACCAAACAAAAAAAAAGTCATTTCTGCGCTGACTTTTTTTTTTTTTTTTGTCTTGATGGAGTCAGAATGTCTTTGTGCTGAGACACAGTTAGCGTCAGATTGTATGGATGGTTAAAGGATTAAATGTCTTAAATGGTTCTTTGCAATAAAAGCAGAGTTTCTTTGTCGAGGTACAGAGAACGTGTTTGTTTGGTGTGATGATCCATGAGTGTCTTTCACTTGTAAAAATAACAAAATGTATATGCATTTTTTTCATCACTATATTACTGTACAGTACTGCTTGTATAATTGACACATGAAGCATGTATTTTAAAGGTTTTTGTAAATCCAAATGATAACTGTATATATATACAGAAATGTAGAAAGCAGTTAGGTTTGCAGTTAAGCTCTAATAGCATGATAATTAGCGAGGTTTAGTTTGTATGTACAGGCTGTAAGTTAAAACTTTATCAAGGGAAAAACTTGAAAATCACCGGATATCAGACTTTGTGCTATAAATTAATTCTGCAATGCATTTTTTTGTGCCTTTTATATCAATGTATGTAATCTAGACAATCTTACAAAGCTTGTGTACAACCAAAATTACAATAAAATAGTTCTGGGGCAAAGATGATTGTTGCAGCCATCTTTTCTACGTTTGTAAAAATTCTACATTGTATCCTGTTTTACCTTACAGTAAAAAAATAAATAAATAAAGGACAGTGATGTACGGTGATAATTCCTAATGCTTCCTTAAACTTTTCTTTTAGACATGGCTGTTTTTTTTGTTTTTTTTTTTTACCTGTTTTGTCTATTTACCTGACCATTCTGCTCACACACTGAAATGAAAGGTGGGGAGGTCATTTGTTTGGCTAGCTCACTTTTAGCAAAATATTTCATGAACCACCGGACAACTTTTAATAAAACTTTCAGAAAGTAATCATTAGATGCACAAGAAGTTTTGGAGTCAAGCAAGTTGAAGAAGGCCACCACACCTAACTGACTATAGAAAATACAAAAAAAAAAATACTGTTGTTTATGGATTTTGAATAAAAATTGGATGTTGACGTAGATGGGAGTTATTCCAAACACACTCTGGTTGTTAACAGATCTATAAGCTTTGTGCAACCAGATCTTTGCAAAGGTCTTTGTTTCAAACTTTGGCATTAAAGGTATCAAGTGAAACAAGTTCCTTCAGGGATTGTTACATTTTCTTTAGATTCTTTAGATTAATGTTTTTTCTGTTTATTTATTTCTTTATCGTTTTATCTAGACTTTGTCATTTGTGTACAACCTACTAACAAGAAGTACTGTGTACAGTGAGTTAGTACATTTTGACTATCTTGATTGAGTAGCTTCTTTATGAACATATTTTTTCAGAAATTACATTTCTTCAAAGTTGCATGTCATCTTTGTAAACTGACTTGGTAGTAATGAAGTGTCGTTGCATTGTTTTCAGGTGTTGTCACCCACGGAGCAAAGAACCCCATCACCATCCTCTCCAGATTATCGGACAAAGGGCCAGACTGATGAGATGGAGCATTTCCATATTCTTCCTCAGCTGCAGGCCAAGAGGGCTGATTTTCTCACTGTAGTGTTGACTGGCACCTTGCCACAGCGTCGGAGCTTTGCCACACCAGATGAAGAGGTCCCGGAACCTCTTGGGCCAAAAGACGATGATGTTACAAAGAGCGAGTCTAACAGCGAAGCCAGTCAGAAAAGTACTGAACGTATCCAAGATGCTGCACCTTCAACCCTCATGGCCGAGGACCAGAGAGGCCAGAAGGAGCATGCCTCAGCTGCTGATGCTGATCCTGATCTGGAGGATGCATCAAAAACACTTGTCCTGTTTTCTCCTGGAGATACCCGTAAGTCTCCCTCGGGTGGGGATCACGGTCTAGAAGGTGAGTTGGCAACACCCTCTGCACCAACCTCCCATACTGACCGCCTTCTGGTTGGGGAGGGAATCCAGATTGAACCCTCTGAGACTGGCCGCCTGTCGCCAGCTTTAAGATCAGAGTTGAGACCCTCAACTCCAGTTGCGCCTGGATCACCGCCATTCACCAAAGTTGAGCGCACTTTCATTCATATTGCAGAGACATCACACCTTAATGTTATGTCTTCCAATGGTCACTCTGTAAAGGAGAGTGACAGGGAAGTATTTACTGTTACAAAGGAACTGTCCTTAGAAGTTGACAACCATGAACATGAGGAAGCACCAGTGGCAACACAAACTCTGGAGGAGTTTCTACCAGGCCAAACCTCAACAGATGACAAACTGTTAAAAACTGAAAATGGTCCATCAGGTGTCTTGGCACTGTCCTTAGAGCCTGTTCCAAAGGACTCCTTACCAGTTCATGATCATAAAGACCTCTCTCAAAAACTTGAGAAACTTCTGTCAGCCACTGATGAAGCTTTGAAGTTTCAAACTGCTGGAACAGAATTACAAGCTGACATTAAGCCCAAAGTGCGAAGCAGAATTCCCATACTTATCAGTGAGGACTCGGGGTCAGAACAGTCTTCATCTGTATCAGCTCGAGCTCAGCTTCAGCAGCGGGCCAGGCAGCTTGACTTGGCACGCTTACTGGTCCAAAAGCAACAGGGTCGCTGGATGAGGAGGAGGATGCTGTCTGGAACATCATCGTCATTGTCCTCTGGAGATGACGAGCGCTGGAGGGTGTCAGAAACGCTATCCACTACGGAGTCAGAGGAAGACATGCATACTTCTGATGAGTCAAGGAGAAGCTCCCGTCATAAACCAGCTGAAGAGCAGGGCTCCAAAGAGTGCAGGAGCAAGATTCCTAGGCCTGTCACTCCCATCAAAAGTCCTGCTGGAGCAGTTGCTGCTGCTGTTGCTTCTCCTCTCTCCTTACCAGACACCAACAGTACCAAAGGAGCATCAGTCCTCATTAATGGGTATGCTACAGTTTCTCCTTTTTATTTGTGCAAAGAATTTACCTTTAAAATCATTTATTCAGTCATTTATTTGATGAAGTAACACCCTCTGTATGTTTTTTTTTTTCTCCGCAGAAATCAGAAAACTGGACTAAGCTGCCAACGGAAACCCAAGCCTGTCTCATCCCGGTCCTCCTCCTCATGTCCTCGTCCATCAGCTGCCTCTGCTCTGCCTGGCAGTCCACGAATGCCCCTACGTGTCTTGCTAGGAACACGACGCAGCCTCAGCTCCACTCACTGCAGGACTGACAGCCCCTCCCCTCAAAGGGCATGCCCATCCAGGCAGCCCCTCTCTGTTCGAGCTCCTACTGTCCCCATGCTATCACCCAGGACTACAACAACCATGAGGCGCAGCACCTCGCAGGAAGCCACTGCGCAGACCTCCTCCATGCCTGCCAAGACCAGGCCAAAAGCTGCCACTGTTGCTAAGAGGAAACCCAATACCATGGAGAAGGTGGTCCCTACTAGATAATACAAAGAAACTCATGTTTGAGACCTTCTCGTCTATAATCAGTCTTTACGCTACGCCTCAAAGGTTTTCACCTGATTCATAATAGACTGCAATGTTAAACTGATCTCTATCGATTCATTTAATGTATTCAGACGTATTTTTCCAAGGACAGCTAACTGAACTGTAATTATGGGCTTCCAGTAATCCTGACTGACTTTTGTTCAGGAGCATTGCTGCCACGGTGCTATGGACATGTCTACTGCTCTCTAATCAACCCCTGAGTTATGCTCCCCCAAAAGTCCATTTTCAGATATGCTCACTCAATAATCCCATCTTTCCACAGCTATGCTAGTCTACCATCAACAATACTTTGCTTGGTTCACATTGCATGATATGCTAAATCACAACTGCATTGAATCTGTACAGGGAAAACAACATTAAACTAGTTAATATATTTCCTCCCAAATTTATGTCCATAAATAAATTACATTAAACTAGTTTGAATGCCCAGTTATGCTGATATGGTGAAAGCAAATCCCAGCGTTGTCCTGTACTTATTATAGCCTTAATTAAAAAAGAGAAGTGGACACAAAATGAATAGCTCAGCCACTCACTTCCTTTTCATGGTTTGACAGTGGGCATGCTTTATTTAATTCTATTTTTTTGGAGTGTTTTATTTGGTTTATGCTCCGAGTTGTACATAATAGAATCGTTTACCATAAAGACATCTTTATTTTTTATCTTGCAAAGCAAAGTGTAAACTAAATCTTTAACCATCTCTTCCATTGTGTTGGCACTATGCCTGTTTCTTTAACGCATGAGAAAAACAGGGTTAACCACGAGAGGAAGTCCTATACGCTTGGATTTGGTGCAAAAGTGTGCTGATTGTTGAAGCCTATGTTGTTTGTCCAAAGCTGCAGGGCACTGAGCCGTGAAATAAAGTTTGGTCATATCGGCAAGTGTCCTGTCTCCTTTTTTTAACCCAAATATCATCCAGCAACCTCTACCTGGACCGATTCTCAACAAGCTGGTTGAGGACATGGAATGGGAGCACTGTCCAGCTCTGGATGTCATCTGCCCATTGTTGAGGTGGACGCTGCCTTTTACAGGTTCCTTCAGCTTTCCCCTGAAGAAACGCCCAAATATAACTGTCCAATATGATCCATATTAACTGAAATCCTGTTTCAAACAAACTGTATTTTTGTCAAAGCTTTACTTAAAGCATGTGAACAGTTTGGTTGTAGAAAGTACCTTTGTGCTCTGTTTCATTTGATTGATTCTGGGAAATGCTGAACGGTAAAATAATACAATCAACTTCACATATGATTACTCAGTATGGTTGTAAAAATAATCCCCTCAGAGCCACATTTAGTTGTTTAAATAGGAACAACTCAAGTTAAGAGCCACGCCTATCGCCTACCGCTAATGCCAAAGTTTACAGATCTTTGGGTCAAACCTTGAAAAGAAAGTTCTACCTGTTAGGTGGGGGAGTGGTGGCGCAGTGGTTAGACGGTGGGCTTGTGATCGGAAGATCGCCGGTTCAAACCCCGGTACCGACAACATCATTCGCACCACTCTGGGCCCCTGAGCAAGGCCCTTAACCCCCACCATCTGCTCCATAACAGGTCTCTCTTGAAAATGAATTCTCGTGGCTCAATGAGACTAACCTGGATAAAATAAAGGTCAAATGAAAAAAAAGTTAACACGTAGTATATGTTGGAAATGACTCAACTACTACCACACTGAATATTAGATTATTATTAGTAGTAAAACTTGACTAAGGTTTAGCCATTTATGTGTTGGTTAAAGTTAATTAGCGTCGGTGACCATCTTGACCGGTAGTTAGGCTTCAAAAGTTGATTAGTTGTCCATGTACCTTTGAGTTTATTGCTAAAAGACCAAGTTCACTCCAACGCTCTTAAAAAAGGATCTTGTGCAATCAATTATGTATGGATTGGGGATGACTCTCAGCTATACCACACCAAAATTTATTGCAATACCTGTAAAACTGACAGTTAATTGTTTTTATTTATTTTATTTTTGTGTACGTTTTTCATGTCAGTTGGCTATGGTGGCCATCTTTTATTGGACCGACTACAAAATTTAATCAGTTGTACATTTAATTACTTTTAGCTAGTCTGGTTAACAATTGCTCAGTTATTCATGAGATATTATTTCATGTTCAACAAACAAACATGCAAACACAAGCGAAAGCATTACCGTACACTTTTCACCTTTTGGCAGTGGGTGATAACAGCCAAGTCTCACCCTGACATTTGTTGTCCCATCGTATCACAGTGTTGTGTAATCAAAGCAAATGGAGCATTGGTTTATAGTTTTATTGAACAAATGTGCATTAGACATTTTGCTCATTACTTTTTCTTTTTTTAAAAACAAGAAAGGTAGTTAAACTCTCGAAGCTCTCAACCTTCAAACATCTGCTATGTCATGGCAAAAAACAACATAGGCATGTTTCCTGCAGGTGTTCCACCTGGACAGCCTGTAGCTGGACTCGTTTTTTTATGCATCCAACCACCACTGTATCATCTGCAAACTTTACAATATGATAGTCTGGATGGGTCGGTACGCAGTCATATGTTAGTAGAGTGAACAGGAGGGGGCTCAACACAGCCCTGTGGGGAGCCTGTGATGAGGGTTATTGGTGGAGGAGAAGTTGTGGATCATCACTCCTTTTTAAAATCAGGTCTCTTGTAAACAAGTCCCTGTGGCTCAATGGGATTAACCTGTATAAATAAAGGTTGAATGAAAATCTGCTGTATGTGAATTCAAATTTTGTTCATTTCACACCTTTGTGCAGATATGCTGGCTCTCCTTTACACACAGACCATTGCTAGCTATGTTCACAACTCAGAAGTGTATCAGCGGCGGGATCATCTTCAGCCCTCCATTCAACCATGGGTCTCAGACAAGTTATTCTCTACCTGTATTGGAAATATATTCATCTTTAATTTGTTTTCTGATACACTACATGTATGCATTATGCAATGACCTTTTACCTTTATAATTATTTTGTTACTTTAAGCCTGTGAACTGAACACTATGGCAGTAAGGTATTACAATCATTCCATTTCAATATAATCTATAATAAAGAATATTATAGTGCCTCCATAATGTAACCACTAACAAAGAAAAATGGGTACAAAAAGTAATTTGTTCCCTCTGCTGTGACCATCCTGAATAGGTCCCATTTAAACAATGCCTCACATGACAAACCATTGTATGTTGATCCAACAATGTTCATGCAGGTCATCAGGACAGTTTATCTTAAGCTGAGGCGTTTCACACTTCATCCAAAGGACTTCTTCAGTCTGAGGAACCACCAAACAAAACTGATTCCCACAAGCAGCATACTCCAAAGTGGGAAAAAAAAAACTGTTTGCTGGTGCCAAGATGGCCTCTGGGACCCACCCTCTCCCCTGTCAACTCCTCTGACAGTTTCTTCATCAGATCAGTTTTGTTTGGTGGCTCCTCAGATTGAAGAAGTCCTTTGGAAGAAACTTTTCAGCAAAACACACACACACACAAAAAAAAAAAAAAAACTGTCCAGATGACCTGACTGATCATTGTTGGATTTTATTATTGAGCAAGGACTTTGGTATTTTGTCTGTTGAGATATTTTAATATTTGAATGTACAGTATCATATTTTAGAATGTTGTTATTAGTTTATCAAAGCTTTGTATGTTCTATTTCATTCCTCCTGACCGCCAGAGGGCGGTGCTGAAAGCACTCAATGTTCCCTTTGCACATGCGTTGTTCCGAGTAATAATACCAACGACGTCACACATATGACCAGATGAGCAATCAGAGGCTATATAGCCTAGCGTCATCCACGACTCTCCTTTTTCTTCTTGCGCGCAGTTCAATCCAAAGCTTCAGACCTTTTGATCTTTTCTCCACCGTCATCGGAGGCCCAACAGCTTGTTGGCCAGAGCAGCGTGTTTGCTCTCTGACCGTCGTCGGAGGCCCAACAGCTTGTTGGCCAGAGCAGAGTGTTCGCCCTCCAAGGGACGCGACAGTTTAACCTTCGTCAAGGTAATTCATTGGGGGCTGCGGTGGCTTTGCCCCTCTCCCCACCACAGTTTGGTTACTATGTGATTCAACACTGGTGAGTAGTCTTTGCTTATTTTACAGTGCGTCCGCTTGTAGTGGCTTCATCCGTCTTGTGAGGAGACTACTGTGTGGATTCAACACGTAAGTAGTCTTTACTTTTACCTTGAGGCTACCAAGTATGTGAGTTTCAACGTTGTAGCTTTTCTGTTGCCATTGGTTGTCACTCTGTCTGCTTCTTGAGGTGATTTCAGGTAAGATTCGACATGCGAGTACTTCTACCGTAAGTAGTCTTACTTGTTACCTTGGTTTACGTAGCCAGCTGTGTTCTGGCCTTGTTCTCTAAGTTGGAGGGCGAGCGTTCGCACACCCTCTTATTTAGTTTTCACCAGCCTTGGCTAACGGTACTAGCCTCGCTGAGTTTTTTGGCCTTATGTTCTGTTGGCCAACCTTATAAATGGCTGGTTTGAGCTAGCGGTGCTAGCCTCTCTCAGTTCTGCCTTGTTTTTCCTTGGTGAAGGTTAGCGTTGTGCACCCTCTCCCAAGCATTTTTTCGCCAACTTTACAAACAGTTGGACTGTATAAGCGGTGCTAGCCTCTTTCAGTTTGGCCTTGTTTTTTCTCAGCTTGGCCTTGTTTTCTATTGGTGAGGCTGGCGTTGTGCCTCCTATATCATTTTTTAACAGCATCATGGCGGTCAAGGTAAACTGGGCTTACTAGTTCTGACCTTGCTTTTGATTGGTGAAAACGTGCGTTCGCACCCTTCCTCTCCCACTCATTCTAATCGGTATCATAACTCTTTGGCTGAGCTAGGCTTACTAGCGCTGAACTTACCGTAATTTAATTGGTGAAGGTGTGCATTTGCACGCCCCTCTCCCACATCATTCCCAATGGCATCATAACGCTTAGGCTGAACTAGGCTTACTAGTTCTGACCTGGTCTTTTAATTGGTGAAGGCGAACGTTGGTGTCCCCTCTCCAATCATCTTTTACTAACTCCATACAGCTGGACTAGGCTTTGTTTCCTGAACGTAGCTGGCAGTGCCAGACCCTTTGCTGAATTGCAAATTCTTTACTAAGCAGGAGCATGGATGGCTCCCACTACTGCACGTGTTGCGGGGTCATGCTACAGGCAGATGACGGTCATGACCTGTGCCCCGCCTGCCTTGGACATGACTACCTATTGGAGACCCTGTCAGATAACCCCTGTATAAACTACAGCTTCATGCCTCGTGCCGTGAGGGTGGTTCGGCTGGCCCAGTTTCGCCCCGAGCTTGGCAGTGAACTCCCACCTTCTGAGCAGGAGGTCCCACTTATGCGCTCAAAGTGCTAGGCCGAGGCCACAACCTCTGTGGCCCCTCCGAGAAAGAAGCAAGCCAAGTCTGGTCAGGGTCTCTCCACGAGAGTGGAGCAACTGAGGACCAGTCATCTCATGTGTTAGACATTGGTTCATTTTCTTCCTGGACCACAGATAGTGGGGTCAGGTGGCGACTCGATGCAGGATGTCATGCGTATGGCCCTGAGACAGCTGCAGCCTGACATCCCACAACCAGAGGAATCCACCCCTGGAAGTGCCTTCTTCAGACACGGATGTGCCCCTCCTCCCTTTTCCGTCCCTCCATTGGAAGAGTACCTGAGGGAGTTACGTGGTTGTTGGTGGGACCCAAAGCTCTCTGCACAACTCTCAGCAGATGGGCAAGCATTGGCGGACGTCCATGAGCCAACTGCGGTGGGCCTGGATTACATACTGGCGATCGGACATGCTATTGCCTCGCTCATCGTGTCACCAGAGGAGACTCTGCGCAGGGAGGTCCAGTGCCCATGACCTCAGTGTCTTGTCATGGATGAGTTCCTCTGCAGAGCTTATCAAGCCAGAGTGCGTGCTGGCTGCCTCAGCAGTTTCATCACACACTTTCTGTTTGCCCTTTCCGTGTCCCTTCAGGGCACTAATGGTGCGAAAGAGGCAATGAGATTTATTGATGCGGCACTTCAGGCCTTTGCACTAATGACACGGGACCTTGGGTGCATGATGTCCTTCTTGGTCCAGGCTCACTGACAGGTCTGGTTGGTACAGTCAGCTCTGTCCAGGCCATCTCGTGGGACCCTCCATGATGTTCCGGTGGTGCCGGGGTAATTATTTGGCTCGTCTGCCTTGGTGGCGCTGGAACAGACCGTCCAGGCACAATAGACAAGGCAGCAACTTTCAAGTCTTAGCAGGGCAATGCCCCCTCCACCCCCTCGGCATCTAAGGCACCTACCAGCTGATCCGAGTAGTCGGCCGCTGCCTCGGGGTCGTGATCGCCCAAGGGGTCTTTACCCTAGTGTGAGTCAACCCAGACCCAGCTGGGGGTTTTGCGAGTCTGTCCGCCAACCAGCTGTGTGGGTTTGCACAACGGGTTCCAGACACCCCCCCACAGCCCTTAGGAGTCGTGGAGGGAGACGGTGATGCCACCAGTCCGACCGTCAGATATTTTTTCCCATCAACAGCTCAGTTACTGGGCTGCTCATGCAGTGGATCCATGGGTGGTTGCCACTCAGGCTACTAGCTACAGTTCTGACAATGGCCTCACATATCACGCTGGGTCAAAATTACTGTAATTACTGACCCGGTGAAGGCTTGAGCACTAGACCAGGAGATTTCCACCGTCCTGGCCAAGGGTATAATCGAAGCAGTAGACCCTCTGCATCAGCCCAGAGACTACTACTCAAATTACTTCCTCGTACAAAAGAGGATGGGTGGGTTCCTTCCTATTTTAGATCTGAGGGGATTCAACCAGTACCTAAGGGTGCTGCCCTTCCACATGCTCATGACAGCAGAGGTCCTTCAGGGTGTCTGGAAGGGAGAGCTGTTCACTTAGATTTGAAGGACACTTATTTTCTGTGCCCACTGCGGCAGAACATCGCTGCTTTCTCAGGTTTGTCTATTGAGGTTGCCACTGGCAGTTTCGTATGCTCCCATTTGGACTCTCCCTTTCCCAGAGAGTGTTCACTCGATGTATGAAGGCAGCCTTCTCTCCCCTGCAGGCCTACGGGGTAACGGTTCTGCCATATCTAGACGATTGGCTTCTTTGCGCCTCGTCTTGGGCAAGTGCCTTTCGCGACACAAATCGCCTGCTTGCTCACGTGTCCCAGTTGGGCCTCAATGTCAACCTGGAGAAGAGCGGCCTGATTGCTTCACAGACGATCACCTTTCTTGGAGTGGTCCTGGGTTCACCCTCCATGAGAGCTTACTCATCTGTTCAAAGGGTGGGCGACACACTCCAATTGATCTGTCGATTCAGGCTGGGCAGGCAGTTCCCCTACGTTGCCTTCTTACGACTACCAGGCAAACTGACCTCAGTCACTCGGGTGGTACCCTTAGGCCTGCTGTCTCTTTGCCCCTTGTAGAAGTGGCTCAACAGTTTTCGACTAGACGCCAGGCTACACAGACATTGCAAGCTCACAGTGAGTAGTAGTAGTTAAGTAGTACTGTAGTCCCCGGTTTACGGCATCACCGGTTTACGGATTTCTGCACTTACGTTCATAATTAATATAGTAATTAATAATAAAATATTTTTTTAAATTGTTTTTGTTTAATGTACTTTTTCATGTGTACAGCACATTGTTGCAGCTGTGGTTGTTTTAAATGGCTTTATAAATAACGTATTGTTATTATTATATTTTTTTAATTATTTTTAAGACATTTCCAGACGTTTTGGGTAGTGTTGTTTAGCTCCAGCTGCCATAGCTGGCTTTGGACCGTCCATGTCTGATCAGAGGTTGCTGCGTGCGGACAAATGAGCTGGAGCTGAACTGCGGTTTTGTTCGGGACAAAGGAAAATGACGCTGTGGCCCGGGTGATACAGCAGACAGCTTTGCATGACCGGAGGAACCACAAGCTCCAGCCTGGCTCCAGCCTTTTGGAGTGATGACACCAAGCTGACACATGGGCTAAAATGCTAATGCTAGCCCCACCAGACACACAGATGGACCCGACGGTCCCTCTTAGGCTGGGAGCTCGCGTCGATGTCTGCCTGGAAGCCTAAGATGTCGGATGGACCCGGGATAACATGTTAAATGGCGGACAAACAGCTGAAGCAGCCTTGGTTTTGGATGGTCTA
>JARVGV010000474.1:30978916-30989314 GCA_031762435.1 Hypsolebias longignatus
GAGCTGCCAACTAAAGGGATGAGTACAGACGCCAGATATTTGGAAACATTGTAAGTGACAGAGTTAATCATGCTAACTTCTTATTCTGGTTTTTCCCTCTTCAGATGTCTCCACAGCGAGTCCTCCTCCGTCTCACTCTGTCCTCTGTCCTCATTCCATCTACATCCATGTCCTCTCTAGCTGCATCCATATGTCTCCTCTTTGTCTTTTCCTGGCAGCTGCATTTCTAACATCCTTTTACCAATATACCTACTGTCTCTCCTTTGGACATGTCCAAACCACTGTTTCTCCTCTGGACATGTCCAAACCACTGTCCCTCCTCTGGACATGTCCAAACCATCTCAGTGCCAGGCTTGGGACTGGCACAAGCGGTACACTGGCTTGTGTTCCCTAGTGGCTGATTTTGTTTGTTTTCCCACATTTCTCTTGCACACTTAAAACATCTACCTTCCTTCTCTGCATCATGTCAGTCAGCTGTCATTGTATACACATTTAAGAGTTGTTACCCTCAGTCCTGCACTTTTGACTTTTATGCTCTTCTCTCTGTTTCCTGACACGTTTCCCTCCTCTGGGTCTTTGACGAACAGTAGCACAGTTTCCACCAGCATCCTGTTTGATAAATTATCGTGCATTTTATTGCGAAAGTCCACACCGGAAACGTTCCTCTCCCTTTCTTCCTCTCCTCCCGGTTGGCGTCACTTGGTCCCGGCGGCAGCTCAGCAGACTCGGGCTGAGGTCGGAGAGACGGGGCAGGCTGTATGGTGGAGAACCGTTTCATGTTTGCACCTTTTTTCTGGGGACCGTCTGTATGATCGAGCTACAATCTTCAATGAGTAAGCATATCCCAGTAAGTGTCTGTTTCCGTGGCTGCCATTTTGTCTCATTTCATCCTCTGCTGTAAATCAGACCGACTGTCCAGCTGCTGCCGGCCTTCCATGAAATCACGGCCTCCGCGGCACCAATTAGTCCTATGAGTTCGTGACTTTGGCACGCTTCGTGTTCACGCACATTTCACTGCATGACAATAAAGTGAAGGTGTTCGTGTGTGTTTTTAAAGTTTAATGAAATGTCTTCGTGCTGGTCGTCGTGTTTCAGAGGCGCAGCCCGGGCTCGGAAGTTTCTATTGTATAAAATCGACTCATCTTCGCGCCAGTCGGTATTAAATGTCTTCAATGTTTAATGAACTGTTAGCACAGAGTGTCTGGCAGGTGTTTTCAGCAGTTGTCGTGTTTGTCTGCGTTAAAGCGTCGTGTGAGCTGCTTCATGACAGCGTGTGAGGCCTCCGGTGATGGCGCCCAGGCACACAAAGGACGTTGATCCTGGCCTGGTGCAGAAACATGAAGCATCTGTTTCAACAGCTGGTACTGGCTCTGCATCACCTCTGGCGACATTGAAAGCTTCAAGTGTCACCAAGTTTCTACTCGGTTGTAGAAAAACAGGATTATCGGACTGGAAAACCCCGGTTCTGGTCTGGGACTAAAATGGCAGTGAAAGTGTTTTGAGCCATTTTAGGTTCAAGGAGTAAAACACCTTCAGGCTTTTTTGACAAAACTTTATTTTTTCAAATAGAAAAATTGCATTTCCTGTGAATATGCAGAGTGAATGCTTATTGCAGAAGAACTAGCTGAAATTAGCTCAAAACATGCTGAAATGTAGCTGCAGTGAACGAACAAGCCTGAATTAGTAGAAGACAGCAGAAAGAACATGTTTGCTGAATTAGAGTAAAATAAGCAGGAATTAGCACAAAAACTAGGAAATCAGAGAAGAAGAAAAAAGCTACAAAAGAGTTGAAAGGATGAATGAAGATGAGGGATGAATTCCCATCTGAGTACCTGACTACCGAGATCCTGGACCTGGTGGGAAACTCGGCTTGTGACAACGGGAGGACCAGGATCACACCCCAGAACCTTCAGCTGTCTGTCCGTGGTGACGAGGAGCTTTAGGGCAGTCCTGCTGCCCAGGAGGACCGAGAGGTCCGCTGGATCCGACAGCAAGCTGGGTCCAGGTGGACTGATCAGTACTTGTGGCCAGATTCTTCAGATTCGCTGCAGCAAATCCTTCCTGCCCACAGCTATTAGCCTTTAACAACTCTTGAATAAAACCAGGATGATGAGCTACGACAACACTTAATTTCCCATTGGGATTAATAAGTATTTTTGAATTACCAAAAATACATGTAAAAAGTAGCCGAAAAGGCAGAAAGAATCTTAACCTAAGGAAGTGGAAAGAGCTGAAATCAATTTTTAAGAAAGTGGAATTAGCTGAAACAGCTACAATTTGCTTAAACAGCTAAATCAGAATCAGCCATTATTATCATTGCACAGAAACACAATGAAATTACATTTCAGTACAGCCGTCCAAAGAAACATGGGTAGACAGGGATGCCTGAGGCTGCGGCCTCGTGGGAAGCGCTGCCCTTTTCGTTTAGATGAGAAAAAGAGAACGAGGAAAGAGGTGGTATAAAAACAACTTATATCTCATACTGTCCTTGACTGGACACAGTAAGCAACATGCATGTGGAGTGGGTGAGGGTGGGAGTCCCAGCACAGACCACCCAAGTGAGCGATGCAGCCACTAGCGCCTTCACATCTAACTGGATTGCTGCACCGGGAGGGGTGCAAAATGAGGGAGGCCAGTGAATGTGGAGAATATGAGGGGAAGGAGCCCATGGACACTGTTTAGATAGCAACCCCCCCCCCCCCCCCCCCCCCCGGCAGCCATAATTCTGATAAGAGATGATGCAATGTTTATCAGCTGCTTGGTAGAGCTCTGACACAGGTCCATGTCCTTGGGGAAGGGAGCAGGTAGTGGAGGGCGGGGAGCAGAGCGTCTTGTTCACATAGCATCCAGGGAAATTTGAGATGGTCATCCTTCCAAGGCCAACGCTGGGGGAGCCAGATTCAGATACCAACAGTTGTTTTGGGTCAGGCTGGCTCTTTAATTTCCATCTGCCTTTTACAGTCTTGTGTACGTCTCAATGGAGACTCCAAACAGCCAAATTTGTGGTCACTAGGGGTGCACCGATTGCAATTTTCTGGCCGATCACAGATTTCTGAAAAGTCTAACCTGCCGATTCCGATTTTGGCCAATACCGATTTGGTTTTAAGTGACACTGTCAGGTGTTAAGGTCACAATGCACCTTCAATTTTCCAATCTTATTTTATTGAAAAACATACCCATGAACAATATCCTAGAAACAGTACAAACTCTGTCCATGAGGTACTGCCCTGACATGTAAATGAAGTTCAGACTGTTGTTACAACAAAAAAATCGATTTCTCATGCAAGTAATCAGCCAATTTCTCCAAACTTAAGGAAATCAGGGCTGATAAATCGGCCGGCCGATGTAATCAGGTGCACCCCTTGTGGTCACATATGCTGAGTCAAGCTTACAACTGCTCCCAAATCTATTCCTTCCTGCCAGCAAGATTCAGGAGCCACAAGTAGTCTGCGATTCTCAGCAAGAATCACATCCAGCTTATGGCTCAGCTCGCACATCATTTGAGTCTGTGTGACAGCATGACACATTCCGTCACACACGCAGGACATCCTGACAATGGCCAGAACAACTGCTGACATTTTCCGAGTTTGTCAATATGCCAGGTAACCACCAACACCAATAATAGTTAGTAGCTGAAATAGAAAAAGTTGAAACTAGTTGAAAAAATCTGAAAGAAAGAAGTGTAAACTGAAATTAGTAGAAAGAAGTTAATAAGGCTGAAAGAAGCAGGATTTACCACAAAAACTTGAATTTATCCAAAAACGGGTGAAATTAGCTTAAAAAAAATACTAAAACAGTGGCTGAAAAGGTAGAACAATCTTAAATTAGCAGAAGAAGAAAAAAACATGTTTGCCCAGTTAGGCTGAAAGCAGCAGAAATTAGCACAAAAAGTAGAAATTATCTGAAAATGGCTGGAATTGGCAACAAAAAAACCTGAAAAGTAGCTAAAAAGGCAGAAATTAGCTTGAATTAAAAGAAGGAAGTGGAGAGCACTTTTTTGATGAATCAGGCTGAAAAAAGTAAAATGAGTGCCAGAAATGTGGAATTAGCTGAAAAAGCTCAAATTAGCATAAAAACAGCTAAATGTTAGCTGAAACTTACAGAAATAAGCTGAAAGGAGCATAACAAGCTGAAATTAGCAGAAATAAGTTAGAAGAAGCACAAAAAAGTAGTTAGCATTAGGGCTGGGCGATATCTCGAGATTTTTAAAATATCAAATTTTTTTTGCGATATAAGTTGAGACTATCTATATAAATGATATAGTTTTATACTTGGAAATCCTACCATCTTCTTCTCCCAGGCGGCCCCCCTCCTTCTCCCTCCTTGAACACACACAGCCCTCAGCCGAGTTGCCCCTCCACTTCCTGCTTATCCAGGAGGGGTGGGCAGAAGGAGATGTTTAGCTGCAGTAAAGACAGCAGCTGAGCGTGTGTGAAGCTACCAGGTCCAACAGAAATACACAACGGTTCAGAGCTCATTTAGCCATGCTGTGTGCCTTTTAGAGGAACAGAGAGAGGAAGCGCGACATTAACACTTTATCACATCACTAAAGATACGGTCCTTAGCGGCTAACAAGACGGCTAACGCTTTAGCCGTCTTGTTAGCGGCTAGCAAGACAGCTAACGCTTTAGCTGTCTTGTTAGCCACTAAGGACCATATCTTCAGTGATATGATAAACTGCTGATTTATTAATGTCACGCTTCCTCTCTGTGTTCCTCTAAAAGGCACACAGCACGGTTAAATGAGCTCTGAACCGTTGTGTATTTCTGTTGGACCTGGTAGCTTCAAGATTCCAAGTGGAGGCTCACTTTACTGCAGTTTCACACACGCTGACTAACATGGAGGCGGTGCAGCTGAATGGACTGTACTTATACAGCTCCTTTCTATCTGATCAAGACACTCAAAGCTCTTTACAACATAATCTGTGCCTCATTTACCCATTCATACAGTACTGTATTAGATCTCTAAAGAATAATCAGAGCTTTATCACATTCATACACTGATGGGACTCACATCAGAGACAATGAAGAGTTCAGTGTCTTGCTCAGGAACACTTCAGCATGTGACTGCTGGTGGAATCAAACCCCCAACTCTCCTATTGGAAGACGACTGCTCTAGCCTCTCAACCATAGCTGCCCTCAGCTGAAGAGGATTATTATTTATTATATGTAAATAGATGTCTAAAAAATAAACTAATTTATGTAAAATGCTGGTGAAGATTCTCAGTCATCCAGGACACAATAAAAAATGGCAGAAAAGGCTAAATATTTCAAAAAGCTAATGTTGCACCAATACCAACAGTCATCTCAGGATTGTCCTGAAACAGCGGAACGTTTTGATTTATTTGTTGAAATGGCTTCAAAACTGCAGGACAAGAAAAATGTACACAGTAGAAGTGAATGCTTCATAAACATTCACACAATAATTATTAATCGACTTGGAGCAGACAGTGAATATCCAGAGTTTAATGAAACATCTTGGCCCAGATGGGACAGAAGGAACAATGGATGTGTGCTCTTCATGCAGCAGCTGTTTCAGTGTGTTGACGTGCTGTTTTCCTGTCGTCTGTTTCAGCAGTTCTGTGGTGTTCTGGGTCACACATTTATGGAGTTTCTGAAGGGCAGTGGAGACTACTGCCAGGCTCAGCACGCTGCCTATGCAGACGAGTGAACAGCCAGCCTTGCCATTTATCTGACGCACTTGAGCCACAGGAGGGACCCCGGAAAGTTGGCAGGACCGGGACGCCTCCTAGAACCAGCGATAACTCGGCCTGGATGGGGTAACTCCACCCGCTGCACACTGCCCTTGTCGGCTTCCACCCGGCCAGAACCAAGGTGGAACCAGCCTTTTTTTTTATTTTTTATTTTTTTTTAACCTTTTGTTTTATTCAGAAGGAGAGGGTGTTGAGTTACTTTTCTAATCTTTTGTCATCTCCCTAAATTCACCTGTTCTGTCCTTTTTAGCCTTTTAGAAGGTCAGAGCTTCTTTTTTTGTTGTTGCTGGTCTTCCCAAAGGTCACTGGACATTTGTGTTTAACAACTCCCTCCAGCTTTAACAGTTTACACTCATTTTTTTACTCTTTGGAATCCTTTTGAGTTTTGGTGTGTATTGGAAACCTTTTTGTAACGTCATAATGGCTCGAATGAACCGACCAGCCCCTGTTGAGATCACCTACAAAAACATGAGGTTCCTCATTACCCACAATCCCACCAACGCCACCCTGAACAAGTTCATTGAGGTGAGCCTGTGTGGTTGGATGTCAAACTCTTTTACAACAAATAAGGATGAGGATACAGTGATGTTGAATACAGTTTATTTACCGTATTTTTCAGACTATATGGCGCACTGAAAATCCTTGAATTTTCTCAAAAATCGACCGTCTTATAATCCAGTGCACCGTATGTATTAATTCTGGTTGTGCTTACAGACCTCGAACCAACTTTGTGCAGTACACGGCGCTCAAAAATCTGTCAAAAGGAACTTATTTTGCTTAATTCTCCTTATAATGTGGTGCGCCTTATAGTCTGAAAAATATGGAACATTATATTTGATATAGTAGTGCTGTTGGTGGCTTTATAATGAAACTGTAACACGTCTGTGCAGGAACTGAAGAAATATGGCGTCACCACCGTGGTGAGAGTTTGTGAGGCCACCTATGATGCTGCTCTGGTGGTGAAAGAGGGCATCCAGGTTCTGGTGAGTTCAGACTTCTGGACTGCTGCAAAGCTCTTTTCCTGTATCGGTGTCAGCAGAACATATAGGGTATACAGAGAATCCTTTGGGTGTGCTAACTACCTTTTTTTTTAAACTTGACTGTCTTTTGTTGCCAATATTTAGTAGAAAGTGGATTTATAAGTTACACTGAATAAAAACCAACAAGAATTTAGCTTGTGCAGAAAGAAACTCCACAGGCGTCCCTCCCACTACAACATGTTTCCTTCTACTGCAGCCGGTTCAGCCCTGCACTTCTTTTGTTTAGGTTTCCAAGCAACTAGACTGATGATATTTCCCCTTTTTTCACCCACTGATCGTCTCCAGGACTGGCCATTTGATGATGGAGCTCCTCCTTCTAATCAGATTGTGGATGACTGGCTGAACCTACTGAAGCTGAAGTTCAGAGAGGAGCCCGGCTGCTGCGTTGCTGTCCACTGTGTGGCAGGACTGGGAAGGTGAGACTCCCAGCAGGTTTATTACTGATTATTATTCAATATTTTAATATTACTGTTATTAAGACTGTTTAAAGATCTCTTCCAGGGGTGTACCGATAAATCGGCCGATTTATCAGCCATGATTCCCTTAATTTTGGGAAATTGGAAATCGGCCGATATTTGCATGAGAAACTGATTTTACATTTTAACAACAATTGTCTGAACTTCATTTATATTTCAGAGCACTACCTCATGGCCAGTTAAAACAAGTTTGTATAATTTCTAGGATATTGTAGGGTATGTTTGTCAGTAAAATAATATTGGAAAGTTGAAGGTGCATTGAGACCTTATAACACCTGGCAGTGTTGCTTGTAAAACAAAATCGATATTGATAGGTCAGACTTGTTAGAAATTGGTGATCGGCCAGAAAACTGCAATCGGTGCAGCTCTAATCTCTTCACACCATGTTCTTGTCAGGACATGATTTAAGACATCAAAGAACTCTGCCAACAAGCACATTTATAGACACGTTACTGATGCATTTGATGGCAAGACAGTGAAGTTTGCCCATGAAGCACTTCCAGATAGGACCATAGTCCTGAAAGTATGTTGGTGTCAGCCCGTACAGCTTTGATAAGTGTTCACAGAACTGTGGGGGTGGATAGAGCAGAGCTTTCTTAGTTTACACATCTCCAGGAGTAATTTGATAAGTTGGCCTATTCATGGCTGAACAGGGAGATTCACATAAGCCACAGTTGTTTTTGTTCAGGCAGACTGTTCTTCTCTTCAACCCTGAGTTCTGTTGGTACTCTTGATGATCCAAAATGGCCAGATTTGTAGGCCTTCCACTGGCCTGTGCTTATTAGCCTTCTTCAAGGTTGACTCCAACATGCTGGTGAGTTCCTGAAGCTGCCAGTGGCTACGGTTCTCAGAAATCGCTTCCATCTTATGGTTGAGCTCATAAATCAGCTGAGTCTGAGCTCGAACTGATCCTTCACATAGGGTCGGCAGGTTTGCCATGGCTGAAACTGCTGCCGCTGTCTTCCTTAATAGTCGATAACATGGGTATCTGCCGGTGTCAAAAAGCAGAAACTGTGCTATCATAAATCCAATGATGTATAAATCTTCGACATCCTCCAGAGACAACACAAAATGACGCATCATCTCCCACTCTCCCCACGGGTCCATGACATACCCAGCCAGCCGCGTGCGTCTGTCTGGGGCATGAGGGCTCTGCAGCATATCTAGTAATGATTCGTTCATTTTTTGTTTTAATACCTTGAAACTGCTGTTTCTGCCCAAGGCTTTAATACAAATCTACTGACCCTTGCTGGTGTGGAACAATAGTTTTTTAAACTGATTTTCAGTACCGGTACTTAGTTTTTAACAGAACGTGTCTGACAAAGATGCAAATTATTATTTTTATAATTTAAAGTGCATTTCAAACCCACAAAGAGAAGATGCATGAAGTGGAGCGAGCTGGATGTATAAATTCATGTTAGGCTTCAGGTTTGTCCTGACGTCCACGGTGTGTGTTTCCTGCAGAGCTCCTGTCCTGGTGGCGCTTGCTTTGATAGAATGTGGGATGAAGTATGAAGATGCTGTCCAGTTCATTCGACAGTAAGTTAATGTTCACTCTGTCAAGCTTCTACAAAATGGCTGACTCACCGTGTGCTGAAGGAGTGGACAGTTTAAACACAGCTTCTGGTTCTGAGTCGCTGAAGCAACATGATCAACACTAATGGTCCACTGATTGTAGAACCGTGCGGTCTGATTTATTTTTAACTAATGGATTTTTACATAGAGCTAAATTTATCGTGTGTTTCTTCCAGGAAGCGTCGAGGAGCGTTCAACAGCAAGCAGCTGTTCTACCTGGAGAAATATCGTCCAAAGATGCGCCTGCGCCATCGCAATAACTGCTGCATCCAATAGAGCCAAACTGAGCCACGCCAGCCCGTCCCCATCCCCTAATCCATCAGTACTGAAGAGCTCAATGAAATTAGCTAACCTTTTGTCTGGCAGGCCTTGTGTTTCATTTTTATTTCTTTATCATCTTTAAACACTTTAGAAAACCAAGCTCGGTAAAATAAACACAAAAAAATGTCTGTCCTGGGGCTTAAAATCAAATGTCAGACAGAACAAGTGGTCAGAACCATGTTGTCCAAGATAAAAAGAGAAAATGAGACGAAGGGCAGCGCCGAGTCGTATTGTTGTAAAATGTTAACTGTTGTCTGCAAGTGTGCTCAGACTTTAATTGGCTGGAATGTTTACACTAAAATAAATTATTTTAAGTATTACAAGAAAAGTCATTTGATCACTTATTTGTCCCCTCCAGTTCTGTTTTTGAGCTCCGTTTGAAAAGTGAGTAGAAAGTGTCATGCCTTCCTTCAGATCAGATGGATCATCCATAAATGCCTTACAATGGAAGTGGAGCAGAGGCAATCAGGGCGGGAGTCAACTCCTGCTGGCATTTGGAAAAGGTGTTTCATTTTTCTACTTGGAACAAAAAACAACTGTTGCCTTTGTCTTGTGCAAGAAGTTTTACACACTTCAGCTCTTTAGTTACTTTTTTCATATGAATTGCCTGTTTGTTGCAAAGTTTGTCAGTTGAAAGTCCAGGAACTTTATTTCTTTATTAAATCCTCTGTTTACTAATTACTGCCATGTCCAAAATGTGATGGGTTTGTTTTTCCTTGTTTTTATTTTATTCTTCAAACTGGATTTCCAATGTCTGCAATATTGTGTACGCCTTTTTATTTGATGTCTAACTTAAGACTTGGATACTTGATGATTTTGTGTATTTGAAAATGTGTACTATGTACTAGGTTGGCTATTTATACTATCAATGGATGTGTGATTTAAGTACAGTGAGCGACAAAGTTGTACCTGTTCACCAACTTGAGATTACATTAAAAGACACTGAAAAACAGAAAATGATTTGTTTTTTGTAAATTCATTTTCGATGAATTCCTCACTAGAAGGCGATTGAGACATGACATATCTTATTTGTGTGTGTGTGGGGGAGGGTGCGAACAGTCCTGAATATATGTTGGAACATTGATCTACCTGAGTGGAGAAATTTAACCAAATGATGGAACTGCTATTGAAACATGATTTTTAGGTGTTTTGTCAGTAAGTGATCAGCTGTAAAAATCCTAAATTAGTTTGGACAACTACAGGCAGGAGGTGGAACACCTGGAGAGCTGGTGCAAAGAGAACAACCTTCACATCAATGTGAAGAAGACAAAGG
>JARVGV010000474.1:31483163-31497666 GCA_031762435.1 Hypsolebias longignatus
CACACACTTTTTGCCCCACTCCCCTCAGGAAGGAGGTTGAGGAGCATTAAGTGTAGAACCACTAGACTGAGGAACAGTTTCTACCCTGAGGCTGTTAGACTCATGAATATCTAACCAGGAAAATCACTGTGAAAAAAGAAAAATCACTGTAATGCCACTTTAATTGGTGATATGTGACTTTTCTGTGCTACTGATTGTCCAGGCTGCTGATCTCAGAGAACATAATCTGCTGAGGAGATGCAGGCCTGTATCCATGAGAAAACTGCAGCCAACATTACAAGATGGTTGTATTTTACAGTACAAATTATAAAGTCAGATAAAATGCATAAATATAGAAAAAATAACTCATGGAAGGACATTGCACAATGGTGTGCATGCAGCAGACAACATGGAGAACCGGCTGGTCTCCATGGCTTTGCTGACTGGGTAGAGGGTGCCTCACCTGGGCAGCCATGTTGGTCATGTCCAGGAGGGAATGCTCCTCAGTCGGGCCCAGTCCCGCACCCTCTGTTGGAAACAGTGGTGGTATTTTTGAGGCAAATTTAAGCAACACTTCTCTGTGGTATACCTGATCTTCCTCCTCTGTCATCATCAACGAACTGTTCTGAAAACCACGCTGTCTGTGTTGAATCTGATTGAGCGTGATGTGTGCAGCTGTGGGAACACTTCTCAGGATTTCTCCCCCACAGGTTCTCTTTTGGGAATGAAATGTCTGTTAAAAAAAGACCATCTACAATAACGTCAGCGAGATCTGACGTCTTACATCTTGTTCAAGTACAAACGGGCCTGTAGGCTTCAACATTAATTACCATTAACACCTTGTGAATTTGGCTGAATAAAAGAACTGAAATGACTTTGTTTTTATTTAATTTCATCCAAAATACTGAAAGATGCAAATCCCTTGAAGAATTGCATATAGCATTCAGTTTTAGACTAACACAGCCTCATGTTTAAAATAAAGTTTATATTTATAAATAGTTTAAAAATAGCACTTTGTTTGATCTCATATGATGTGAGATATCAGTCAAAGTATGTGTTGTGAATGACTTCTCACTACTACCACAGTCATTTTTAACTCAACATCTGTATAACTGAGTTTTACTGATTTGTGTTTGATAACGTTGATTAGCTGTGGCAGCCATCTTAACTGGGGTTGACTCCTGTCAGGATCTGGTTTTTCTGCTCTTTTATGTTTGGATATAAATGTATTTTGTGGGTCTTACATTTATTTACTTGTGTTCTCCTTTCTTCAGTTCTCTGTGTCACCAGTTCATTCCTCTTCAGTATGTTTTATCATCCTGCCATGCTCACTTTCTCCTTCTCTCTGGTCACAGCTGTATCCTCTCATTAGTCCGAGCTTTAATGTTCAATGTGAATTCATCTCCAAGTCAGTAGTGCATCTCAGTAGTAGGGCCGAGATGGTGTAGAGGCAGGGCAGCCGGCTCAGGACCGGAAAGTCCCGGGGTCGATCCCCGGTCACTGCATACCTCGTTGTGTCCCTGGGCAAGACACTTAACCCCAAGTTAATGGCTGGCACCTTGCATGGAAGCCCACCGCACCGGTGTATGAATGTGTGCATGAATGGGTGGATGAATGGGTGGATGTCTGGTACTGTGAAGCGCTTTGGGGCCCCTCATGGGGGCTGGAAAGCGCTATATAAGTAAGCTCCATTTACCATAATACTGAACAACTGGCAATAACTAATGATTCAACCTCAGTGTCACTACCTGTGCAATAACGTGTCACACAACCTGTGTGATGTTGATTCTGTGCAACATCATGTGCATCTCAGCTTCTAGTACTACCTTGAAGTACTTATTCATTCAAATTCATCCTGCTGCACCGTTATATTCTCAATATCTCTCTTTAGGACATTGTGAATATTTTAATTAATAACTTTCTAACTTTTCTCACTTTCCATGTGTACACTTATTGCATGCTTTTATAATTTCTTGTTTGTTTGTTCTTTGATTTTTTTTTTTAGCGGGTCAAATCAGTTCTTGTCATCCTGAGCATTTCGTTGTGCTGTTAACCCTGTGTTAACCTGTATATGACAATAAACACAACCTGAACTTGAGATTGTTTCTGTGTCATTATCGTAGTTTGCTCTTCACGCACACAGACCAGTTCATTTGTTCAGCGATAATGGAAAACGCACGGAGAAGTTACGACGCAGCTTTCATGTTAAAAGCCATCGATCAGCTGTCGAGGAGGAAACAGCTGCTGCCTGTAAACTTTGCATCAACGTGTCGATGGTCGGACATTGGAGACGCACAGCAGTCAGGTCTGGCACATGTTTTAATACAAGTTTTTTAATTCTTTCTGAGTGACATCTTTTTCTGTATGGTAAATATGGGTTTAAATCTCATTTTAAATTCACAAACGAACACAGAGCAGAGAACAGCAGGAGGGGTTCTTCCCCCTCTTCTTTCTGAGAGCGCAGCGGAGAAGTTGTCAGATTCATTTATAAAGCAGTCAGTCAAGACTGATACATATTTATCAGTTTGATCAGATGGATGGATGGATGGATGGATGGATGGATGGATGCTCATATGAGCTCTGCTGAGCAGAAATCACATCAAATTTATTTAGAAAGTATGTGACTTCTGGTCACATGACCTCGACAAGAATTGTGGGTAAAATTGACCGGTATATAATTTTTAAATCCTTTCGGCTACGTCGGTGTTTGGACTGTTATGAGCAGAAAAACATGGAAACAAAAGTGTCAACAGACTTTTTACAGTAACTAACATGAAAGCTCAAAGTCAGTCTCTTGTCATGCACTGTCATGTACAGACTGAATATTCATGACTCCTTCTTGTTCTTGAACTTCTTATCAAAGTGTATTTGTTGTGTGTGTGTGTTCCACCATAGCTACTAGAAGCAGATATGAATCTATTTGGGCATGCGGCACCTCAGTTCTTCTTCTTCTTCTTCTCTCAGCTTTCCCTCTTGAGCGGTCGCCACAGCGAGTCATCCTCCTCCATCTCAGTCCTTTGATGAACTTCCATAGTTTCAGCAGAAGTGTTTTATGTCTGATGCCCTGACACAACCTCACCATTCAGTTCAGTTCATTTAATAGCACAAAGTCACAACAGAAGTCGTCTCAGGGCTGGGCTTGAGACCACGCTGTGCTCCCTAATGGATGGTTTGTACATTGGTATCCATACACAGGTCCATGCTGATTCAGCGTTTCTACAATAAATGGTTTGTTTACCTGTGGTTGGTGCAGCGTCTACAACCGGAGCTTCTCCTGCTCCCAAATCAGCCTCTCTGGCCTCAGAAGACGGCTCTGGTCCAGGACTGGTCTTCAACTCCAGCAGCCTCTGCTGGACCTCCGAGCATGCAGGTGGTGGCAGAGACAGAGGAGCAACTTTGTTCCTTGTCAGTCTGGGCGTGGACCATCCACTGGAGTCAGAACCGCTGTCCCAGCCTTCCCAGGCCCAGGGCCGGTGAGAATGCTCCATCAACCGGCGGGTCAAGCGGTACTTCAGAGAGTCCTCGTAGCATTTAGAAAACGTCTCCCATTTGGGATCTCTGAACTTTTTCATATACTCTGTCCTGACCTTCTTGGTCACCATCGTTCTGTGTATTTTTTACTGTTTGGTCCAATCACACTAAAAAAGAAACACATAGAACAACCATCATGAACTGAGCTGGCTCCAAACGTAAAAAACTGTAGATTTATAACAATAATTACACAAGTGCTGTGATGTAATTAACTTGATGACAGCTCAAGAAAATTAATGTCTGTACTTCAATATATTTAGAGACATTTGTGATAAAGACAGAGCCAGATGTGTATAAAGACCACAGGTGTTTGCTGAATGAACGTATCACGTCACAGCACACCCCCGAACTTTCACTTTGTTTTAGATACAAATTCTATGAACGAGGGGTCACGACATGTAAAATGTTGGCTCATCAAGTGACAAACATCTGCATCTCCTTCATACTGGAGTTGAAACAGGTACAGTGACATTAGAGCCACTGGACATTAATAAAGCTTTTGTTGAATTTTAAAGGCGGCTGTCCTCATGTGATTGCTCTCATGTTTCTGCAGGTGGATCTCTAACTCTCCTGATCTGGATCAGATCAATCTGTAGCAACTTGTCAACACTTTTTGTTTTATCCATTTAAATATGATCAACAAAAGACAACAGTCTCCTAATGTCTGTGCAAACTGTCATGAAGAACTACGCAGATCACCTGGTGACGTCAGTCCACCTGTAAGCCTGCCAGCTTAATACCATGAGCTGATTTACTCTGAGATCAGATCTGTGGGCAGGATCCACCTACACGCGCGCGCGCGCGCTCCCGTTTACGATGTTATTTCTCAAGTAAGCTCTGTGGTAAAATATTAATTAAAAATTAAATCGTTTGGCTGAGCTTGAATAAAAAAAAATAAACCGGAACAACGTGACATTTATTTCCATAAAATGATTTTAGCTTTTTTTAAAATGAATTCTTATGTAACCAAAATAATCACACACAGCGCGAGGCTTGAATTCTGACGTATTTACAGAGCAGGGGAATAATACAAGTTTTATGTTAACGAAGGTTAAAAAAAAAAAAATAATAATAGCATTATGTGATGGGTTTGAGTCGTGACGTTCCCGCCTCACCTGCTCACGGTGCGTCAGTAAACAAGATGTAAACAAGATGTAAACAAGGTGTAAACACGAAGTGGACGCGGTTGTTTCCAGTTCTGTAAATGTTTACTTACCCCGGGGTCCAGTCATTAAACCGAGTCGGTCCGTTTCAGCCAGGTGGTCAAATGAGCGACAGCTAACACTGAGGCTGAACCAGGTTAGCAACTAAGAGAACAACTTCCGCTTCTGCCTTCAAAATAAAGTTGATAGAAAACGTGACGTTAGTTCTGAAAATAAAATAAAATACAACCAGGCTGAGACAATAAAATCTACGCTAGGATTAAGACTTTATGGCCTATTAAGATGTGAATCTTATAACCTTTGTCTTAGGTTGCTGAAGTTTTAAGTAAAAAAAAAACTAACGAATGAGAAGCTTCCGGTTTGTTTACACAGGGATTTATCGCTGTCTTGGCAGAGAATGAGTCCAAATGAAGTAATATAAACTTAATTATGATTTTCCAGCAGATGCAGGGACAGAACAGTGCGTGCATGTTGTGTTTTATCTTGTTGTGGGTTCATTAATAAACTCACTTGTATTTGAAGACGATCTTTTATTAACAGCACGTCATGAACCTGCAGGATCTGAACCATAGATATCTATGATCTGAACTACCACAGTGCCCCCTGGTGCACACTCCGGTTATTACAACTCAACACAGGCGCACGTTAGAGGTTGTTCACTTGTTTTTTAAAGGGCCATTCTACCTAAATTTGCCAGCTTGATGTTTTTTTGTTTTTTGTTTTTTGTTTTTTTACATTTTTGGTTCAATGCTTTTCTTGAAAAACTTTTAACTTACTGGGAAATATCATGCTCCTTTAATCTGTTATCAGCTGACAATAATAAAGACAACACACAAATCCCTCGTGGTACTCTGGCAAATAAATGTTTCAAATCATGAAATGGTTTAGTTTGGCTCTCCTGTGCTGCTGAATATGATTCAGCTTTTAAATATAAGCTGTGTTTGTCCTAAAATTTATGATAAACATAAAGTTACTAGTCCAGCCTCACTCGTGTTTGAAAACAGACTAATATAATATAATTACTGAAAGTTGATGAGCTACACAGCAAATTATTTTGCATTACATATCAGCATTCAACATTTGGATTATTTCCCCCTTTTATTACTAAATGCTCTGATATATTTAGAGGATTTTAAAACTTTTTACTGGATATCAGTGGTTCACAACATTATTTACTTAAATATGGGTTTGGGTCTATGTGAGGTCTATCATTTGTCAATAAAAGAGTACACAAAAGGGGATCAAACACTTAAAAACTCTAATGTTTTAAGGTAAAACGATCTAACAAAATCAAAATCTGCAAAACTAAATATTCCAGTAATAGAATAAAACTACAGTATATTTGAAGTGAATAATGTGACATAAAATAAGAAGACTGGGATCATGTAAGGACATCTCCCACACTGTGAGACGTCACTCCATGTATGATTTAAATGATTTTCTGATAATGAAACATCAAATTTTAGCTCAATATCTGTGAAACTGACTGAGTTAGAGTCATTTCTGTACTGACTCATGTTGATAAACTCTACTGGCCATCTTGAGTCAGGTTAACTTTAAACGTTATAGATGGTTGTAGATGTACATTCAGTGATTACTTCCTTAAAGTTTGATTAAAGTCTGTCTAATAGTTCATGAGAAGTTTTGCTAACGAGCAGACTGTGTTGAGGATGATCTCACAAAACAAGCTGAAACACAGACAGACACAGGCAGAAACATTATTTCTGCTTCACTCTTGATAAAATGTGACATATAATCAGAAATAACACGCAGCAGTCATAAGACGAGGCTTTTATTTGCTTCAAACGCTGTTTGTTTTTGGTCATTTCTGTTTGTTCTTTCATTCAGTTGCTCCAAGCTGGATTGTGTCATGCCTTAAAGCTCATCTGCATGCCAGAAGTCATTCACTCAAACATCACATACATACAAGAAGGAATAAATTACTTATGTACAAAAAGCTGTTTGATCCCTGCAGGTGAAAAATAACCGTCTCGTTAAGAGTCCTGGGACAGCAGCGTCTCATTGCTCTGGATCTCTAACTGGACGTCTCGGAGGCGTCGTGTCTAGAAGCACTTGCGGTGGACGATGCTGGGTCCAGCCTCATCGTACTCCTGCTTACTGATCCACATCTGCTGGAAGGTGGAGAGGGAGGCCAGGATGGAGCCACCGATCCACACTGAGTACTTACGCTCCGGAGGGGCAATGATCTGCACAGGAGGAAGGAAAAGAAGACAAACTTTACTGACAGCCCCTCAGGTCTCGACTTCTATTGTCCTTCATACAGAAACCTGCAGTCGTTTTTAACGTGGTGCGAGTTACAAAGCAGTTCAGTGCTGCATGAGGTCAGTTTAACCATCTTGTCCAATAAAATTCATCTAACCTACATATTTTGAACATTCAGGTAATTTACGGTGCTGACAAAATCCCCTTTAGGAAATAATGTCCAAACACTGAAGTTCTGTCACAATCGGAGGAGTTTAGGGTTTTGTTCATGAGTGAGGACAGAATGGAGCGTGAGATGGACAGACGGATTGGTGCAGCGTCCGTGCCGGTCCGTTGTGGTGAAGAGGGAGCTGAGCTGTAAGGCAAAGCTCTGTTTACTGGTCGGTCCATGTTCTTACCCTCTCCTCTCGTCATGAGCTCTGATAGTGACTGAAAGAATGAGATCGAGGATACAGGAGGTTGACATGAGTTTCCTCTGCAGGGTATGGACTCTCCCTTAGAGACAGGCTGAGAAGTTCAGATGTCAGGAGAGACTCAGAGTAGAACCACTGCTCCTCCACATCGAGAGCAGCCAGGTGAGGTGGTTCAGCATCTGCTTAGGATACTCATGGGCACCTCTCTATGGAGGTGCTTCAGGCATGTCAGACTGGGAGGAGACACCAGGGAAGACCCAGGACATGCTGAAGAGACTAACTCTTGGTTGATCTGGGAACACCTTGGGGTCCTCCCAGAAGAGCTGGAAGAGGAGGCTGTGGAAGCTGCTGCCCCTGAGACCTGACTTTGGAACAAGCAGCAGATGATGGATGGTCCATATAATGTTGCAGCGTTTATTTTCCATATACAACAAAGATATTTGACAACATGAACCAACACAGACATGCAGCGCCTCTTCTAAAAGTCTTTGTTCAAGCCGTTAGGAGGACTGATCCTCCTTCAGGTGTCGCTAAGACGTTGTACCTTGATCTTCATGGTGCTGGGAGCCAGAGCGGTGATCTCTTTCTGCATGCGGTCAGCGATGCCCGGGTACATGGTGGTACCACCGGACAGCACGTTGTTGGCATACAGGTCCTTACGGATGTCGATGTCACACTTCATGATGCTGTTGTAAGCAGTCTCGTGGATGCCTGCAGACTCCATACCTGTTCAGGTGAGCGGCACCAAGGAGCAGATTAAACAACAGAGTTCCATCAAGCTCTTCTCCATGTGGACATCTGCCTCCAAATGAATGAAATGAGCTCAACTGGAGCTACACACCAATGAAGGAGGGCTGGAAGAGGGTCTCTGGGCAGCGGAAACGCTCGTTGCCGATGGTGATGACCTGACCGTCTGGCAGCTCGTAGCTCTTCTCCAGGGAGGAGGAGGAGGCAGCGGTGGCCATTTCATTTTCAAAGTCCAGAGCAACGTAACAAAGTTTCTCCTTGATGTCACGCACAATCTCACGCTCAGCTGGAGGCAGAGACACACAGAAGTTAGATCGTCTTCACCAACAACAAAACTATTCAGTGAGTCCTGACCTAAAAATGACACCATGTAGTTTCAGTTAATGTATGGAAATATACCATTAAAAAGCCCAGCTCTCACCAGTGACACCATTGAACTAACAGGAAATAGAGCCAATATCCTGAGTCGACGTGTTTACCAGTTGTTACGAAGGAGTATCCACGCTCCGTCAGGATCTTCATGAGGTAGTCGGTCAGATCCCGGCCTGCCAAGTCCAGACGCATGATGGCGTGAGGCAGAGCGTAGCCCTCGTAGATGGGCACGTTGTGAGTCACACCGTCACCAGAATCCAGCACGATGCCTGACAACAAAACAATGGGTCCACTTTCACCTGGAGTCTGTGCTGAGCAGCAGAAAGGACCAGCCACAGCTTTACAGAGGTCTTTTATAAATGTTGCTCCAGCCATGCACTCGTTTGACCTTCATTCTGACAACTGCTGTCAGATTGTTCTAACACTGACCCGAATTATTACAGAAAACTTCCAGACGTGCTCCTTTCTGAAGAACACTTTAATCCCTCAGGGTCATAAAAATGTGTTTAAATAGTGTGAACGTTCTTTCTTCAAGTTGAAAATGAACAGAATCTATAGAAGCTGCCTGCTCAGTTCACGCCCTTTTTATAGTTTGATCTTCTTCTGAAGGCCTGACTCACCTGTGGTGCGTCCAGAGGCGTAGAGGGACAGCACGGCCTGGATGGCCACGTACATGGCGGGGACGTTGAAGGTCTCAAACATGATCTGTGTCATCTTCTCCCTGTTGGCCTTGGGGTTGAGAGGAGCCTCCGTCAGCAGGGTGGGGTGCTCCTCGGGGGCAACACGCAGCTCGTTGTAGAAGGTATGGTGCCAGATCTTCTCCATGTCGTCCCAGTTGGTGATGATGCCATGTTCAATGGGGTACTTCAGAGTCAGGATGCCCCTCTTGCTCTGAGCCTCGTCGCCCACGTACGAGTCCTTCTGACCCATGCCGACCATCACGCCCTGCATCAGACAGAGGAGGAGGAGGAGGCCTGACTCTTCACATACTTGATAAATACTCAGTTGGACCTGCTGCGTCTGTTTTTTATCTTCAAAGACATGAGGAATGGCATTTTCTGCAAACATGCTGAGTGTTGAGGATGACTGCTGAAATTTACTGAAGCTGACTTGACTATGAGAAAAGCTACAACGAGCAAAACAAAAGCTTGAAGCTAAACTTAGCTAAAATGTAGCAAAATGCTAACATTAGCAAAGCAGTAGCTAAAAGATAAAATTGAAGCACTGAAATAGACCGAAAGGCAAAAAAGGTTTTCAAAAAATTTGAAGCGTTTTCTTTTTTGTTCAGTGAGAAAAGAGAAAAAAAAAAGTTAAAATTTCAAAAAAAAAAAGTATAAAAGTGACAAGAATCCAAACGTCGCAGCCGCAATGCTTTGAACAAACAGAGTTTTAATGAAAGAGCTGAATGTATGTGAAGCTCAAACGGCACATGGAGGAAACCCTAAACAGAACGTGACTCAAAGCAGGTGGAACTGGGAACATTGGTGAGAGCAGCCATGCAGGCCAGACGTCACAGCTCCTTCACGTGAGCACGGACTGATCGGCTGAGACACGGGGGAAAGAAAAGCTGGAAAACTTTGAAGCAGCTTGTGGTTTTCACGGCGTGGCTCTTGCGTACCTGGTGACGGGGGCGGCCCACGATGGAGGGGAACACGGCCCTGGGCGCGTCGTCTCCAGCGAAGCCAGCCTTCACCAGGCCGGAGCCGTTGTCGCACACAAGAGCGGTGGTCTCCTCGTCGTCACACATGACTGTGGATCAGAGAGGACGAAGGTTCAGAGCTTCACGCCTGCAAACACACAGGAAACTGAATGCGTGCACGTCATACACCAGATTGTTTCAAGTCTTTGTAAAGTCCTGACACGTGAGGGTTCGTCCTCAGGTGTTCTTTTGTAATCACTTTCTAAGTTTGTTGTGTTTGACTCAAACAACCCCCAAAAAACATGTGGCACATATCAAACATCTACTGATTATAAGAAGAAGTCTTCTCAGCCCGGCGCTGTTTCTGACTGTGTGAACATGGAGAGCACAGACTGTGCACGCTGACGCGCGTCAGGCGGCAGACACTAACATCGCCGAAGGCCCAGAAATCAGTGGAGGAGTGCGTGTCGCTCGTCATCTTTCATGGAAGGTCACGTTAAGTTGAGCAAACGGCCACTTCCACTACGTTGTGTTGTGAACGTCTCTTACATCAAATTTTAGCCCAACGCCTGTGAATTAAAGGTATTTGTGTTTTCTGATGTCAGTCAGACGCAGCAGCACCACATTTGATTTACTCCACAAATGTATTATAGATGTACATCAAATGATCATCTCTGAGGGTTTGAAATCCAAACAGAAATGATCTGATATTTTAAGAGTTGTCTCCAAACATTCAGATTTGAACATGTGTCGTGCTTGAAGAATGTGTTGTCCACGATGTTCCACTCATTTTTACTTTGAGACATCAGCTGAATTAAAATCCATCAGTAGTTCTTAAGATTTTTTGTCAACAACAAAGATCTGGACTGGTCCCACACTGGATTCTGGGTCAGTGTGTGTAACTTTGACTCAATCATCAACTGGTTGAAGTGGCCACAACAACTGGCTCCAGGGAGTTAAACTCTATAGATTATTTCCTGCAAGTCCAGACATGATTTGTCCTGAGGTTCAAGAGATATTTAGCTAACAGACAGACACAGAAACGGCTAAAACATTATCTCCCGCCTGTTGCTGCCATAATAAAACCACACGATGCCTTCAAATGCTCTGACCTACAGTCGGAACTTTCTGTAGGGCGTGGTGGTGCAGAGGTTACAGAAGGTGGATCTGTGATCGGAAAGTTGCTGGTTTGACTCCCTGGACTAACGACATTAAAATGTTGGTGGAAACGGTGAAACACCCACACCTGCCCCAGACCCATGAGCAAACCCCCATCATCTGCCCTCAAACAGGTCTCTCTTGAAAACGAGTCCTCATGACTCAATGAGACTATCTGTATAAATAAAGGTAATAATAATAATAATTAAAATAATTTTTAAAAATCAAGACTTTCTGTTCAAATGCAGCTATGAGGTTTTTATGAAGTTTTTAAGTTCAGTGAATTGAAGTTTTTTATACAATGCCTCAAAATCAAACAAGCAACTTGTAGAATGTAACATAAAGAGTATTCAACACGCTTTTCCAGAGCAGTTTTACATTGTGTGTTTACACATTACATCACAATGTGTATAACTGTTCGTGTAGATTTGTCCTACAGTTTTGCGCAGCATTTGAACGCATCATTCTGGTCCGTGACGCTCAAACTCTTTGAGAACTTTGTTGCCAGGTCCCATTAACCGCTTAAACCCGACTATTTTACATCTGCTCCGCTCAGTCCACCCCACAACAAGCCAGAACCCCCCACCCGCAGACCTGCACCAGCCCCCCAGTCCAGCTGCTCCAAGCCGCTTACCTCTGCTCGTGCCCGGCTGTCTGCGAGGACGCGCTGCTGCTCAGCTGAGGACGGTGCTGCAGAGCTGCCGTCAGCTCCTTTTATATGTTTCCTCCATAACAAGGAGATGTTTTCCCTCCAGACGGCCACTTGGAATGTCCGAGGGTTTGGAGGAATTCAACCCGTGTTGCGTCCATATTTGGTTGCGCGTTTGGCTGAGGCTCGTGCGCTGCCCGGGACATATATGGAGAGGATAACCCAGCGCGGTGCGCACTAGCCCGTGTATGGAGAAGAAGCACACAGACGGTGCAGACCCCCTCCCTGGACAGAACACATTACTCTCCCATTCAGCTTCTGTGAGGAGAAACCAGGTCCAGCCCTGGTGCCTCCTCTGGATCTCACAAAAGAAGCATCCAACTCTCAGAAAGGGAAAAAGGAGCAGGGGGGCGTGTGTGTGTGTGTGTGTGTGTGTGTGGGGGGGGGGGGGGGAACAACTGTCCCCATATTTTTCTGAGAGATGTAAGACAGAAACATAGACATGTAAAGAAAAGCAGGCGTCTCAGGCGGCGTTGATCTGAAAGTTGTTCCTGAGCATGGAGCAGGAGATGGATGGACATATTGGGGCCTTCTTCTCAGTAATGAGGGCGTTGTTTTGGTCAGTTGTGGTGAAGAAAGAGCTGAGTTGAAAGACAAAACTCTTGATTTCCTGCTCTGTTTACATGTCAACCCTCACCTGCGCACGAGGTATGAATCAGGACTCACAAGTCCAAGATGTCAATTAACCCGACTCAGGTGACTCAAAATATGTCAAGTTCATGAAGTGATCCCAGTTTACGCCTCAGATGTAAACTACCTCCTAAAAATCAGGATCAAAGTGTGTTTGTTAGAAGGAACGCTCCGTTTCAGTTCAGGACACGTCTCTATTTGAAGAGACATTTGTCAACAGCAGACGAACGTCGCTGAGCAAATGTTCTGATGATGAGCAGCTCAATAAAACCATTGAGTTTTGCTGCTCTGGAGCAAACAGGTGTGTGTTCACACAATGCCAAGATGGAAAGGCATCAGCAATGAGCTTAGAGACAAAGGGGAAATATAAAAGGTAATGTCCAGACAATGTCTGTCGTCCTACAGAGAGAGACATTGTTGTGTGTAAAACCTGTGACAGCTGTCAATCTTCCCAGGAGTTGTCCAAGAAAATTCACCCCAAGATCAGACTGTGCAATGTTAAAAAAACCCTCAGCTCCAAGTCAGATGGCCTCAGTCAGCAGTCAGTGACACACAGACTGAACAAGCGTGACTTGTTTCAGGAGAAAATCATTTTCACTACAAACACCAACACATTTTAGTGTTTGTGTCTGAACCACAAACATCTGAAGTGAAGTCCTTTGGACAAATGAGATGTCTGACAAACATCTAAATCTGTCTTGAGACTAAAGATGAAGGTTTGATTCCCCGACACAGACAGATAAAACCACACCAAAGCTTCATTTTATGTTTTAACCTTTATTTATCCAGGTTCAATAAAAAAAATAAAAATAGAACAGGTAGTCTCGTTGAGTCACGAGGACTCGTTTACAAGAGAGACAAGGGCCTTGCTCAAGGGTCCAGGGTGGGGTAAATAGAGGCAGGTGTGTGCGTTTCAGCTTTTCCACCCACATTTTGATGCTGCTGGTCCAAGGAGTTGAACTGGCGGCCTTCCAATCACAGGCCCACCTTCTCTAACCTCTGCACCACCACTCCCCCACTTAGTTACAACAAATAAACAGTGAAAAGTCATTTCTCCAGTTCATCCATCATCTTTTACCTGCGTCTTCCTTTTTGGTTCACAGGGGACACTGGTGTCCAGTCCATCACAGGGACACCTGGTCTCCAGTCCATCACAGGGACACCTGGTCTCCAGTCCATCACAGGGACACCTGGACAAGTCTCCAGTCCTTCACAGGGACACCTGGTCTCCAGTCCATCACAGGGACACCTGGACAAGTCTCCAGTCCATCACAGGGACACGTGTAGACAAACGAGACAAACAACCATTCACTGTCTCTCTCACATCTGGGGACAATTCAGTTACCAGTCAGTTGAACATGCATGTTTTTGGTCTGGTACTGGAGTACCTGGAGAAAACACACATGCACAGAGAGAACATGCAAACCCAGAAAGGCCCCCAGATCGGGATTTGATCCGGCAACCTGCTCACTGAGAGGCAGCAGCTAACTGCACCACTGTGTCGCCCATTAAAATGTCCAAATAGAGAAAAACAATCAAAACATATTTTATTTGTCAAAGATCATAAAGAAGATGACACAGTTAGTTGGAACTACAAAGAATAATTTTTGTTTGAGTTGTGGGTGTGGTCAAAAGTTTGACTCCACCCACAGCTGCATGTAGTCAGGGCTGATGTCAGGCTGTGTGGTAGAGACAGACAGCTGCAGATGAAGACAACATGTCTCAGAGGGACAGAAACAGAGTGATGGTGTTCATCCAGCTGTCTCTACAGAGTGTCTGCAGAAACAGGTTGTTAATGGACCATGACCTGACACGGACACACGGCTGCTCCTCAACATGAAGGGGAAGAAGACACCACTCCCACATTTTTTTTTTCATTCAACCTTTATTTAGGCAGGTTAATCTCATTGAGCCTCGAGGACTCATTTACAAGAGAGAC